>WPIO01000219.1:0-303697 GCA_009760855.2 Cristatella mucedo
ACCGATTGCTTCTCTTCATTCTTTGGGCAGAAGATAGACAAGTTCAGGGAATCCATTCCTGCGATGACAACATCCCAACTAGAATTGTAACAGCATAGAGAGCTCGTCCCCCGGTTCTCTACCGGTGGACTGTGCGATGCAGTGCTGCGGTACGGTTCAAACACAGGCGGCCACAAATGGGTGCCGAAAGGAATAGTTTATTGTGGGCCTGTAAGTAGTGGTTACGCGCCGGCGCAAGCACTTTACGCAGCGCGCACCGGACCGACGGAGTTAACTGTGCCAACTCCCGAAGCCCGACTATAATAACTAACCTACGCGTTTACGCGGCGTGTACCGGACCGACGGAGTTAACTGTGCGAACTCCCGAAGTCCGAGTATAACTAACTACCCTATGCGTGCGTCGCTACAGCACCCCAAGATACGAGCAGCTAACTGAGTAGCCGGCAGAACACAACTGGGCAGTCGAAGTTGCACTCAGCTGTCCGTCGCCGTAGGTTCGCCTCTCGTGCTCTTGAAGCGTAGTCTCGCATCGACTACCGAAGCTTCAGCCCTGAGCTCTGTCATTCGTCTCGTTTATATCTCTCTCTCAACCCGCCTCTTGACCTTGAGCGTAGCTGCTATTTTTGTCGGACCCTAGCTCTCGGTATCGGTCATCGGCCTATTCGCATCTGCCTGTAATTTATTAGATGGCTCCTCCGCCAGCTTGCCATCCTTTAGCTCTTTGTCTAGTGGAGCACAGTAGTCGGACCACATCCTGACCGCTCTTTGTCTACCCAAGCTCGATTCTAGCCTAAGCGGATCTCGCTGTCAACTGACGCCTCGCTCCGCTCCCGGTTTAACTAATGTGTCCCCCCTACCCAATTCTTCTTGGTTAGTCCGCCCGCTACGGTTACTCCAGGTACCCTAGTCAGGCCCACTAAGGCAAGGGCTAATATCGCGGCTAGCCTGAGAGCTGCTCCGTTGCATACGCAGCAGTTCGGTTTTACCGTCATTTAGTTTTAAGAAGTTTCCGACATCCAGGATCGACTGTTGGTAAGGCAAGCATTCAGTTTCCTAGTTGATGCAGCAGGCAAGGCAAGCATTCAGTTCTTAGTCGATGCAGCAGATTCCGATGGTTTTAAGGACAAATACGTCTGAGTATCGGCAGCATTCAAGTAATATACTATTCCATCGGCCTTTCCCCGATGCGGAGTATAAATGAAGATCAGCAAGAGACCATGGGCTCAACTCTGAGGAACTTCACAGATGACCCATCTCGTGTGTGATACCTGACCTTCACGAGACACGGATTGAACGCGATCAGACGAGTACGACATCAACTACGCCAGTGCCTCGTCTGACAGACCAGTATTCTAGGGATTACAAAGAAAGTAATTTATAGCGTATTTATCTTAGGGTTATGGCGTCCCTGTATATGTAAAAACTAGAAATTCTGTGTAAAATATGCGCAAGCAGTACTACGATAGTACAAATTAGTAGCATTAGTGCCCTTCACGTTTGGTAGCCTATCATGCACCTCTAATGCTCTGGATTATGGCTTGCGCATGAGAATAAAGACAATACTTGATAAGCTCGTACTTTCCTCATCTCTTACCGTGGATTATCAGCCTGAATGAATCCAACAAGTTAGATGGTGAAGTGTGGTTGCTATAACCAGCACATACACTTATCAACGGGGATAAAATTATTAAGAATGATCCTATTCGAATTATATCCAGTAATTTAAGTAAATACTTCATATGTTAGTTCTCGGTAAAACCTGATGCAACAATACAAAGGCCTACCAGCATGTGCGATCAGGCGATTGCAGCTGGTACAAAAATCGGCAGCTAGGCTTGTCTGTCGGAAGCGTCACTGTTGCCACATTACTCCACTTCTCGCCCACCTGCACTGGCTACCAGTCAAGCAACGGATTGACTTCAAGGTTTTGTCGCTCACTTTTAGGTCCCTTCCTTCTATGGCTCCAGCCTATCTCTCAAATATACTACCCCACCAGGCCAAGCATCGTATCACCCGCTTTTCGGAATCCAACAGTCTAGAAATACCTCGTACAAACCTCAAATCCTTTGGAGACCGTGCATCTAGTTCGTATGCTCCCAATGCCTGGAACTCCCACCTGGCCTGCGTCAGAACATCCCGTGACCTGACCACATTTAAAAGGAACTTAAAAACACACGTATTTAGGACAGCATTTAGTGGGTCCCTGTGATTCGTCCTTGATGTGCTTATGCGTGCATACACTGTGTATGCTGCCACTAACCACATTTGCATGCTGACCCTGTGCATGTCATCCCTTACAATATTATTCATTTTGTTTGTTTTTCAAGCATGATTTTACTTACCATTAAATTGCATTTATCTTAGCAGCAAATGTAAAGCGCCTAGAAAGAGATTACGTTTTCTGAGGGCGCTTTATCAAGTGCATTATTATTATTATGATTAAATAATTTTAATATAAAATAACTCTACGGGGCATGCATAATGAAATCTCATAATTTGTAACGATATATTTCTCAACTGAGACTGAATGAGATACTGTTAGGAAAGAGGACTTACTAATAGCATTACTACCAGTGCAAGAAACGGTTTCGTCTGTCCACCGTTAAAAATTACAGGACGACCGGACTTCAGGCGTGCGACTGAACGCAGAAAAGAGTTTCTTTGTAGGCGGTAAAGATCCCATAACCTCTGAGTTACCGGTCCAATGTTCTACCGATCAAGTGATGGAGGCTACTCTTCCTACGTTGTTAGATAGATACAGGATTTAAAGCTATACAACTTAAAATTGCCATAACCTAACTTGCCTAGTATGCGACTACAAGACAAGCGGGTCTCTCAAGACGGCAGGTACAAAGACTCCCAGGTTTCTTCAAGCCCGTCGATAAATAAATAATTGAATCCTAGCTGATTAAACAGCCTATTTTGTAGAGCGACAGAAGAACCTTTACGGCAATGAGCACCGCTTGCAGTGAAGATAAAGGAAGTCAGTCGGGATAATAACTTGGAATTTCCGAGCCTTAACTTCGTTCTCGTACTTTGGGGACAAATACTGGGCCAAATATTTATTCGGTGTTCAGGCCAAATAGTAGGGGTCGGACTAAGTGCGAAAAGTGGTCACCTCAGTACCTCTGTTTCTGCATATGCAGCTGCTGCAGCAACCAGACTAAAGAAAATCTTTTATTTAACACGGTATATGTGCAAGGACTATTTACTTTTAGTTTACCTAATAAATATGGTGAGCTGCAACGTTCGCTCAAATTTAATGTTGAAACTTTTCAAGAGACCTATTCTGTACACTGATCGTATTTGGCCGAATAGTGAAAAAAAATCTATTTTGTACATCTAAAGCTATCACCTTATTATCTTTATTTTCTCCTTTTCCACTGGAGGAGAAAAATTCTATTTGTTTTACTTCCGCTTGGTGGAATATGTGCCTCCGACCGACCTATAGGGTGCTAAGGAAGTGTACGGTAATCGAACGAAAGCCCACCGCAGGAATTGATCGTACGACCTCGGGACCGAGGTCGTGAAAGCAACCGCCTTACCTAGTATGCCATCACGGCTGCACCTCAAATGAGAAACAAAGTGGTCACTATGGCACAGCGGTGCTTCGCATTTTTCATTGGGTAAATGAAACGCATCTGAAGGAACAGTTAGCCGAAATCCTATAGGATTTTACGTAGAAGGTTAAAGATTAAAGATTGAATAATGAACCACATGCAGAATGGTTACAGGTGGTAGGTACCTCATTAACCTATATCCCCTCGCTCGAGAGCGGCCTCGGCGACTCCTAGCGCGGCGAATAGGATATACGAGGACAGCTCATAAATAGTCACGGCGAAAACAGCAGCGGCTGAGAAATCGGGTAATGATCCAGAGCAAAAGCTTCCGTCACCAACGGTCTTTAAGCAGAGGAATGGAACAGCTAATTTATTGTCCGCTAGAAACCTAACAGCACGAGGAGGCTGAAACTGGTGTAGCAGTTTAGCTAGGTATGGAAGAGCCAAGGCCAAGGTAGGTCTTGTGGGTCAGCGTCAGAACTTTTCTGTGCAGGTCCTAAACTGTGGAACTGGCTACAGCAATTCTTGCGCAGCGACAACTACTCTCCTGCTGCCGACTATGGCTCATCCTCCTCAGAGGTCTTTAGTTGCTACTTCCATGCTACTCACTACCTCAACTGGTCTCCTGACTCTGCTATGCTTCCCACTTTCTCTCTGTTTCGTGAGATGAAGTCTGTTGGCAAACGAATGCGTTCCGAAAGCCACATAGGCTGTGAGTGTGCTTTAAAAAACTCTTCTGCGTACCACCCAAATAGTTTTTATAGCTTTGTGGAGTTACAGACGGAGATACATTAAATTACATTACATTACATTAAGTGCGAATTATGATAGGCCAGTTAGCCATATTATATAGCAACCTTATGGTTGATATATTTAGATTTGCACACCTACAAATAGTCAATCACAAACAGGGACTCTGAAGGAAAATGCGTAACGAGCCATCTCCTTCTTCCGCAGCATAGTTCTTCGTAACAAGTTTTTGTTTTCAGCCTGCGATGGCTTATCGGCTGCCATGGAGCCTAAACAATTTTTATCAGCTGCTCGTAGGTTTTAAAACCTAATAAATAATTATTTTAAAAATTGTATCATACTAGTATCACCTTCTACACAATATATAGATATAATTATGGTTCGTATAATAAATCAAGGGCCTTGACTAGACTGCTAGAACTCATACGGATTTTGCAATTGAAAACGCCGGCCCATTCCTGCTGCTTCTTGCGACTCGCCTAGCACGCGAGCCACTTCGCAAATTAGCGAGATGACGTAGTCGTCGAGGTCTAGGCCATAGAATGTCGTAATTCTGCGTTAACGGCTTCCTCTCGGGAGTCAAAATTACACGGATCTAATATGTTCTGGGACAGGATCTGACGGCAGCCGTTTGCTGCGGTTGTGTCATGCATTAGGTGGAGTCCACCAAATTCTCCTGATGTTGCCTCTCTGCTTTCCATCAATCGCTGTCGTGGACCACGCCTACTCGCCTCCATCGTTCGTAGTGCCACCGACCACCCAGTCCCACCACTGTCGGCTGGCTACCCGCGGCGGCAACTTTCCGCGAGCATCCCTTACACTTCCAAAAATAATTCGTGACACTAGGGTTGGCAGGCCAGCCGACATGAATCAGCCGCTCCTGCGGGGAGCAGGATGCTCTAGCTATTGGGCTACGCCGGTGCTGTGCTATGCAGGCGCAGGCTCCCGGCCCGGAAGAGACAGTTGTCAATTAAGTGTGAAGGTTGGACGAAAGGCAACCTCGCAGCATAAAGTTTTGGTTCGAAAAACAAGCTCATCTTATTTTCCGCCCAAATTTGAGTTTCAAATAGCACATATTAATAATAATTATGTATTTCTGTGCTCATGCCTTGATTTTCCGCGTAAAATCAACATGCTATACCGGCCACGGTGAGGTAATGGCCGCGAGAGCTAAACCAGCCAAATAATGACGGCTAATATTAACTATCATTCTTGATTATGCGATTATGCGACTATTCATGATTGTGAGATTATGCGATGGTTTGTAGCTGAGGCCGTATAAAAGGCCGGCGCACTGAGGTAGGGCGCAGTGAGAACTCGAGACGCGAGGGGTATTTGCATTTGCCGTGACGTGAGCTCTAGGTCACATTGTCGTCGGTGAAATGTATAGCATATCCTTCTGTAATTCCACAAAGTCATTAAGAATATGTGTGTGTTACGCAGGAGTTTTGTGTAGCCCACTCACAGCCTAAGCGGCTTTCGGTGCGCATTCGGTAGCCAACAGATTTCGTCTCACGCAACAAAGAGAATGTGGTAAGCATAGCAAAGTTCGGAGAGCAGTTGAGGTAGTGAGTAGCATGGAAGTAGCAGCTCAGGATCGCTGAAAAGGATGAGCCTTAGTCCGCAGCAGAAGGAGTACGTCTGCAATCGTCCGCTGCTGTTCAATAGACTAGTCGGCTATGTGGAAATGAAATTTATATGCCAAGGTAAGAGTGCCGGTCGTAGCTGCCGCGTTACTTATACTGTCGGCATTGTTGCATTGTTGCAGCGCATACAAGAAACTAGCCGCGCTACAAGGTTCATGCGTTGCTGGCAATCGTAGCGCGTCGGCCGAGACTAGCACCGTTACGAGCGCTGTATTTGCGGCCTAGTCGTGACCGGACGTAGAAGCCGCATAATGTAGGGGCGCTTGCACGAAGCGATGGCTGTGCTGTGAGGACCTGACCCCCAAGCAAGTAGGGTTACTAGTGAAAACAGCTGCATTGTGTCATACGCAGGCATACGCGACAGGGCGAGCGTCCATACGGATGTAGTAGCCGTCGTGTAAATAGCTCCGTAGCACAAGTAGAGAAGATGGTACGAGAAAAGTGAGAGAGTGAGAGTAGATAGCGTGCGTACAGACTGACGCGCAGGCAGAAAGTCAGCCGCAGCAGGACTGGGGGGGGGGTGGTCACGCGACCACAGCTGAACCGTTGCGGTGAAATCCAGCTTAGCCAGTCAATAATGTCCAACTGCAGCGCCTAATGAAGCTGTAGTTTGACATCCTCTAAGCAGCAGGTACGCGATACCACGTAGAACGCAGGGGCGGGCTCAAAGACGTATATTCACACGCACGCAGCCGCTGGCCACTACTCAACTGCCCGCCATGCGTCCTCGACCTAACTCAAGGGCCTTTGGCGCCCGTTACTTATATACCACTGCCATAAATGGCGATCGCCCATAAACCAACGAAAGTGTCATAATCTCAAAATAGTCACATTCCTCTTTGATCTCAAGATCAGATGGGGCATCAACGAAACTAAGCATTACAACAGCACAATAAAAATACATTCCGTCCTTAACTGCCTTCTCAACTAGCACGAGGATAGGTAACGGCCACTCGGAGGGGGTCAAGTGAAAGCGTGGCCTTTGGTAACTTTGCCGGCAATGTGTGGCACAATCTGTGCCGCATCGCCGAGACATACATCATTCCGCTGCACCGCCAGTCTCCAGTGCGATACCAGTCCGCGCCACCACACGAGGCTTCACTTCATTCGCTCTAACGCCGGCCGCTGTCTTCGTGACTGAAAACAGTGTCGCCTCTCGCGGTGCCCGTGAGGCAGATGCCTCGAGTCTCGGCTCCTGTACGACTGCCTCTATCAGCTCCGTCGGCTACACCTGCACCATTGGCTTCAGTCTCTCGGAGTACACCTGTCGCTCCTCCTCGACGGTCGTCTCGCTCACGTCTTCTGCTTGCCCCTCGTGCGTCTCCGCCACCGGCAGTTCAGAAACTGAGGTCAAATCACTGTGCGCCACCATCTGTTTCTGCCACTCCTCGGCCTTTGCATCCGACAGCTCGGCAAGCGTCTCGTGTGCCTTCTCGGCGAGCGTCTCGCCCGCCTCCTTAGCGGGCGCTTCACGCACTTCCGCCGATGCCAACTCGCTGGCGACCGGCGCTTCCTATTTCTCTAACAGTGCCTTCCCAGGCCGCTTCCACTTCTCTGGCAGACAGAGCCTCCTCTCGGATAGACAGAGCCTCCTCTTTGACAGACACAGCCGTCTCTTTGTCGGACGCTGCCGTCGCTCTGCCGGACGCTGTCGCCTCGATGCCGGAAGCTGCTGTCTCGCTATCGGCTGAGGCCGTCTAGCTTCCGGACGTCGCCGTTTAGCTTGCGGATGTCGCCGCAGACGTCGCTCGTGGACGCCGCATCTGCCTGTTTCACCGGCGTCTTTTCTGGCTCTGCCTATGTCGCTTGACTCACCATTGGCGATCGCTGCTGCCTCTTTCGGTCGCTCTTGTTGGCCACCTCAGTCTGACCAGAGGTTACCAAATCCGAGTGAAGCAGTTGCGACTTACTGGCCACCACCTCCAGCTGCTGCTGCCTTATCGCCACCTCTTTTCTGGCGCTCTGCAAGTCCGACCGCCAAAGCCTGTCTTCAGTTTCAGGGCTTGAAAGCACCTTTACAAGTGCTTCGCGCAGCTGAGCGTAGTCCTCTTACCACGTTCAGGAAGGGTGGCAGCGAACGTTATAGCGCGGCATGCCAGGAACACAACTATGTAAATGTGCCGAAAATCTGGATCGACACCACTTTCTTTAAGCTTCCATTCCGAGTCGAGTATCCAACTTACGAAGTCGTCCTCGACTTAGTAGTATTCCAACATCATTTCCCGGCGTGAGCTACTCTGCCGCTTTTGCCGAAATAGCTTGTAGTTTTTTATATTCTCTAAGCGGCAAGTACGCGATACCACGCAGAACACCGAAGCGGGCTCAAAGACGTATATTCTCACGAAAGTTACAGCGGGCCATATGGCAACTGCACGCCCGGCGTCATCAACCTAACTCCCACGCTTTTGGCAATCGTTACTTACATACCACTTTAACAAATCACAAAAGGGCAATACGCCAAGAAAGTGTCAGGATGTCAAAGTAGCCACAAGGCCGTACTCAGCGATAACTTCCGGGCGGAGTGGTGTGAGTCGTGGCTGGAGCGAAACACCATTGTGTGCGTGATCAGGCCCGTAACGTAACATTCGTAACTGCTATTATTATTCGGTGGCTGTTCTAGTAGCGGCATGACGAAGACACAGCGGCGCACAAGTGAGAGAAACGAGACTCTGCTTTATTACTCTCAATGAGCACATGCACGAGAGAGCTATCAATCCCAGCAGACGACACGAAGTATAGCATGCATTAGCGGGCTGACGCTACGTTGCATCAATGGCTTAACTATTGGCCACAAGTGACACGCGTACACGAGTATCATGGCGCTTCGCTAATTACAACAGCAGAAGCCGCAGGCGCTCACTACGTCTGGCGATAGTGGCTCGTCCGATTGGTGTTTCTTAGTGTGCTTCGATGTGCCTTGCACGAAGAACGCCTTGCACGAAGAACGCCCGCACAGAACCAACACCAACGGTTTATTCTACTACAGAGTAGAGGGAGCACGAATTCACTCGCCCCTCTCTTCCCACTGAATCCCCCTCCTCGCCCACGGCTGTTTTTGCCTGTTTTGACTGTGGTTTCCGGCCTGTCCAAACCACACCACAGGCGGACCACAGCTTTGCACTACCGGCGATGCTCCTGACAGCTGTTTACGAAAGGAGCGGTACAGGCCTGCATTCACTCAGACCACACTAAGTACGCTCCTACAGTATCTAACTTATTAATTTATTTCAATGAAAATGTATGGCACGGGTATTTGCATTTTTTGTCAAGCTATCGGCGTTTCCCGTGTTCTTAATTACGGCAAAGAAATATACGGATTCAAGCTTTACGGAAATCTTTTTAATACACTCTAGAATCAGTGAAATTCACTGCCCACGCAAAAGCTTGTCAGAACCGTAGATTGTATCACTTCCGGCTTTGGGTTGAGTCAAGCTGCCGTTGGGGGCAACTGTTCGTTTCTCCTATACGAGTCGTACGGCCTCTGTCTAATGCCTCATCGCGGGTCCTCCTCAATCGGTATATAGTCGGTATAATTCAGGAGCAGCGAATAATAATTATATCGGCAGTCCAAATCGGGGCTATCTAGCGCGTCGCCGTTACGATAACCCACGAATAACTACGCAAAGCAAGGTCACGAGGAGAGCAATGGGCTGTGGAGGCCGATTTGAGCATTGCGAGCTCAAGGGAAGGAGGGGTGGTACGCGGCGGTCAAGGGGTGGGGGCGGTTGACTCACACGTTGGCAATGCATAAGGTAGTGCCTCGAAAATTGCCTTATTCTAAAACCCCTGTTCCTCTTTGGCGGTGAAATGTAGGGCCGCTTGAGAATTTTTCTACGAATCATGATTCACTGCCGCCCTTCGCCTTCCGAAAACTCGTAATCTCAGCAGCAGCAGCAGCAGCAGCAGCTATGGGTGAGCTATGGACGCTGTGGATTCTCAGTGTTTCTAAGCTGTGATGCAGGTCCTTGCTGTCTGTGGCTTCAATAGGATCCGTGGCAGCCGGTGGCCAAATTGAATGTCCTGGGTATTAAGGAGACCGTTTCAGGCGATCAGACAGGCTCGTAAGCAAGCAGGTGAGTTTTGAAGGCACTGGCTGCTGAACGACGGCGCCAGCCGTGACCTCGTGGTGGCCGCGTAGCCAGGTAAATTAACGACTTCCGGAAAGGACGCAGGAGTTGAGAGCGACTGACTGGCTTTTTTTCCTCAGCTTTTCTTTGGCGCAGCTATCGAACAGCTAGCCGCCGGTACGCAGAGCCGGCATCGTGGGTCGCTGGGAGCTGGAGTATAGCAGCTCCCAGTGCGGAATGCGCTTGCTCTTCACGATCTCGTCACCGAGGTCGTGGTTTCGAATCCTGCGATGGTCAATCCTCTATTGCAGCTGCAAGCGGTGGTGACAGCCTTGAAGGCTCTCACCACCACTGTTGCACAAAAAGAGGCTCTTAAATCAGCTAGTGTTTTTATAAGCCCATGTCCCTCTGAGCGACCAGTTTCCTGTGCTCTGGAATCTCGTGATGTATCTTTCGATTTTGTGCTGGGCTTCTCTTGGGCTCAGTGCATCGAACATGTCGGAAGGCCGGAAGAGCCGACCGTACAACCCCCTGCGTGGCACGCTCCAAGTTTCCCTTTCTGCTTTCTTGTAAGTGGTGGGTTGACTCATCCAGTTAGCTTTCGTTGGCATGCGTTAGCAGCTGCCTTTGAGCCTGCTTACCTCGCGAACGTAGTGCAGCAGCTACTGTTCTGCAGTTCTTGTCCTTGTAATGTAATGTAATGTATCTCCGTCAGTAAAACCACAAAGTCATAAAGACCATGTGGGTGTTACGCAGGAAAGTTTTGTATAGCGCACTCACAGCCTAAGCGGCTTTTGGTACGCATTCGGTAGCCAACAGACTTCGTCTCATGCAACAAAGAGAAAGTGGGAAGCATAGCAGAGTCAGGAGAGCAGTTGAGGTAGTGAGTAGCATAGGAGTAGCAGTTCAGGACCGCTGAAAAGATGTGCCATAGTCGGCAGTTGGAGAGTAGATGTCGTTGCGTAAGAATTGTGGAAGCGAGTTCCACAGTCTAGGACCTGCAGAGCTAAAGCTTCGGTCGCCAACTGTCTTTAAGCGGAGGAATGGGACAGCTAATTTATTGTCCACACAGGACCTGAGGGCGCGAACAGGCTAAAACTGATGCAGTAGTTCACCTCCCGGTTGACTCGAAGCGCTCGTAGTGCCATCAGAGAGTAAAGATTTTACTCTGCATCCATTGATTGATCTAGTGCTGCTCCATTACCAAAGGGTTCAGGCTACAATTAAAGGTCAGATGATTCAACAGCCTAATTTATGTTGCAGCAGCAGAAGAGCATCAGAGGTAATCGATATCACTATCGCTGATTCACTGGTGAGCTTCTCGGATTTAAAGGACTGAGGCAGTGGCCACATTGTGAAGTAATTGCTGTGACCCTGGCTGCGATCCTGCTAATACGCAGTTACAGCATTGGCCATAGCAGCGCTAGGCAGCAGTGGCAGAAGTGTTGCTTATTTGTTGTTTCAAGTTTCAGTCATTGCATGCTGCTGCTGTCGCTGCTGTGCCCAGTCCCTTTTTCATAGTCAACGGGTGCTGATTGACTATTAACAGTGTGCCGTGGCTTTGACGATGCAGCTGACGCCTGTATTTAGTTGCTTCTGAAAAGGCCAGTTGAGAATTGCTGACTCACTCTACACCATGACCCAGCCGACCAGAGCCTTAAGGGAACAGCAGCAGAAGCTTGGATCACCCACTATTGAAGGTGAGCAAGCTCCAGGGCATGTCGTCTGCAGGAGCTTTGACCAATGTACGAAGTGCGAGTTTTGCCGCATAGCATGATTTAAAATCGACAGCTAGCCAGCCCAACAGTATGACATCGAAAAAGGAACTACATCGTTCGCATAGACTTTTTTCAGTCCGATGCATGCTAAACAAATGGTGGCGAATGATGAATGTTGGGAAAACTAGTGTCAAACAAACGGAAGCGGCCAGTCTAATGGGCCGAAGTTGAAGCAGGTTCACCTATCGACTCTTCGAGGCTATCTGTCTCTATTAAGCAGATCTCCTAGTCTCGCTTCCACCGCCGCACGATTATTTCTTAGCTCTTTCTTCATTCTTCTTTTTATTTGCTACTCATTCCAGATTCTTACGTCAGGGTCAGCCGTGCACTGACGTTAGGAGACGTCAGCCGCATCAACTTCCTCCTGGCTGATGCTCTCGATGCCGACTTGTTAGAACGAGCCGAAAGCGCCGTAGACTTGTTCTCGAACGTGCGTGACACAAGCCTGCTCACTCTGGACTTCCTCGCACTGCTGCTGTCGCTGCTCGGTCGCCGCGACCTGCTGGAGGAGCTTCTACCCGGAAGTGTCGTGGCGACGACACAGCCACAGCAGCCTCTGCCGCCGATCAGCGGCAGGCGACTGCATCTGTACCACGAGCTTGAGGAGCAGGACCTGAGGCAGCGTGACAAGATAGCCGTCGCTTTCGTGAACGAGCTGAGGGACCCAAGTGTAGCCAATCGCGAGTGGCCCAGTCTGGTGAACGAGCTGCTGCGAAGATTTCCGCTCGACAGGCGAGCCGACCGGCAAATGGCGGCCAACTGGGTTCGCAAGCACATAGACGTGACAGATAGCGGGCACGAGCAAAAAAAAGGATGCCGCCATGGTGAGGTCGCCCATGCTCCATGCAGGCGTGGAAAGCCAAGCTGCATTGCAACGAGCACTTCCATGCGCGGCAGCTTCCTGCCGACTCGTCTACTGTGCTTCGTGCACTCCTCCTGCTGGTAGCTGCTGCCCCTGCGTTCTGCTTGCTGCTGGTCGCAGGTGTGGCTGTCTGGTCTGCCCGACGTCTGTGCCAGAGCTGCTCTCTCTCTCCTCTTGTTTCACAGTCGCTCTTGGCAAGTCAGCTGCTGGTCACTCGCCTTAACTTGCCGAGTTACTCTTTGTGGAGGAAGGCTCATTGATAGCAATCATGCTCGTGAGCGTTATAGTCATTCCTGGTACACGGTGCTTGGACCAAGGAAGCTCAGATCAGGACCAACTCAGTCGTGCTCATATGCTGTGCTGCGACTTCTAGCCTACATGCATCGTCTCGGCAGTGGCTGCGAATGTGTGTTAGCTGTTTAGGTCCACCGAGCCCAGGGAGGCAATGGCACACTCTGTGGCCATTTAAGTAGCTGTGCTGATGTGGAGCAGTGGGCATTTCCCTTTACATCGGCTGCTTTGGCTATGCCGATGACCCGTTCATAGGCTCCAATCGTTCTTCTTCTCATTTGCTACTCATTCCAGCTTACGCCTGGGTCAGCTGTGCCCTGCCATCAGGTGATGTTAGCCGCATCAAGTTCCTCCTGGCTGATGCTCTCGATGCCGACTTGTTAGAACGAGCCGAAAGCGCCATCGACTTGTTCTCGAACGTGCGCAAAAAAAGCCTGCTCACTCTGGACTTCCTCGCACTGCTGCTGTCGCTGCTCGGTCGCCGCGACCTGCTGGACGAGCTTCTACCCGGAAGTGTCGTGGCGACGACACATCCACTGCAGCCATTGCCGCCGATCAGCAGCAGGCGACTATATCTGTACCTCGAGCTGGATGAGCGGAAGCTAAAGCAGCAAGACATGGCAGAGGTTGCTTTCGTGCACGAGCTGAGGGACCCGAGTGTAGCCAATCGTGAGTGGCCCAGCCTGGTAAATGAGCTGCTACGAAAATTTCCGCTCGGCAGGCAAGCCAACTGGCAAATGGCGGCCGACTGGGTTCGCAAGCACATAGACGTGACAGATGGCGGGCACGAGCAAACAAGCGAATGCCACCATGGTGAGGTCGCCAATGCTCTATGCAGGCACGCGATGCCGAGCTGCATTGCTACCGCACTTGCATGCATGGCAGCGTCTTGCGACTCGTCCACTGTGCTTCGTGCACCTTTCCCGCTGGCAGCCGTTTGCCGCCTGCATTCTGCTTGCCGCCGGTCGCAGGTGTGGTTGTCTGGTCTGCCCGATGTCCGTGCCAGAGCTGCTCTCTCTCACTCTTGTTTCACAGTCGCTCTCTGAGCGAGCCAGCTTTCGGTCGCTCGAATTACCTTGCCGAGTTATTCTTCCCAGAGGAGGACTCACGGATAGTAATCATGCTCGTGAGCATTATAGTCATTCCTAGTAGTCGGTGCTCGGACCAAGTAGGCTCTGACCTACATGCATCGTCTCGGCAGTGGCAGCGAATGTGTGTTGTTAGCCGTTAAGGTCCAGCGAGCCCGGTTAGGCAATCACATACTCTGTGGCCGTTTAAATAGCTGAACTGATATGGAGCCGTAGGCGTTTCCCTTTAAACCGGCTGCTTTAGCTATGCCGATGACCGGTTCATGCGGCTAGCTATTGCAGTGCTAGCAGGGCCAAACGACGTATCATGCAGTCATGTTGATTTCAGAGGCACCAAACCCTCTAGTCCGAGGACAAGAGTGGATGCCTAGCCTTGATGGTCCGAGCAGCCTGCTGCATGCAATTTTAAATTGTTTATTTGAAATCCTGCTTTGGTGACACGCCACCTATTGGCGACATGATGGCATTTGATTTGTAATATCTATGAGACAGTGTTTTCCAACTCTTAGGGAATCAGTTGAAATCATGCGAGTAGACTACAGAATAACAACAAGTTCAGCTTAAAAAGTATACACCCTACACCAGGCAATCTTATTCAACTATTCATAAAGGTTACGAAACCCGAATTGAAATTCAAAATCCCTAGTTCCACATGTTCTCTGATCCTTCCACATTTTTGTTTCCAGAAATATTCTCAGTATTTGAGCTTACACGTAAAGTTACATAGCCTAGAAAGAGCCAGAGTTCTCTGAGGGCACTATATCAAATGCATTATTATTGTTATAACAAAATTTTAAGTTAGCTGTGTGATATTTTTGGCATATAGTACATATATGAGGTGATGCTGCTGTGAGATCATCACCACGTGCTCGAAATTTAGGTGTCATTTTCGACCGCTGCCTCAATTTTAAAACCTTCATTCAGAAGACTGCTTCTACAGCTAGCCATCATGTCCGATCCCTATCCAAGATTAGGCACTTTCTTAAGCAGCGGCTTGCAAAAAACTTAACCAGTTCCTTAGTTCTGTCTCCGCTTGATTATTGTAATTCCCTTTTGGCTGGATTACCAAGGAAAGCACCTAGGCCACTGCAGCTGACTATGAATATGGTTGCATGGCTAGTCCTCAAGTCCAAGAGTTTTGAGCACATGTCTGCTTTGCTAAATAAGCTAGGATGGATGGTGGTAGGGCAACGGATACAGAGCAAAGTTCTCAGGCTGACCAACAAGGCCCGCCACGGCTTGATTCCTTTGTACGTGGCTGAACTGCTGCACCAGTTTCAGCCTCTTCGTGCCCACAGGTCCTGTGTGTACAATAAATTACCAGTTTCAATCCTCAGCTTTTTCAAGACCGTTGGCTATAGAAGTTTTAGCTCTGCAGGTCGTAGACTGTGGAACTCGCTCCCTCAATTCTTATGCAACGACAAATACTCTTCTGCTGCCGTAAATGGCTCATCTTTTCAGCGGTCCAGAGCTGCTACTTCCAAGCTACTAACTACGTCAACCGCTCTCCTGACTGAGCTAGAAATAATAATATTAAATCCTTGCTGATTACATAGCCTCTTTTTGTATAGCAACAGAAGAGCCTAAACGGCTATTACCACCGCTTGCAGTGGCGATACAGAATCGCTCACTGCAGTAATCAAACCCATGACTTCGGGACCGAGGTCGTGAAAGCAACTGCTCAAACTAGTGTGCCATCACGGCTACGCTTCCCTCTTTCTCTTTTTTGCGTGAGACGAAGCCTAGTGGCTACCGAATGTGTACCGAAAGTTTCTTAGGCTGTGAGTGAGCTATAAAAACTCTCCTGTGTAACACCAGCATAGTCTTTATGTCTTTGTGATGTTACAGGTGGAAATACATTACATGAAATATGCTACTGGAATGACTGAGACAAATAGGCCCCGTTTAAGAAAAGAAAACCTAGCCTAACTCAAGCATCGTTTCATGACTTGAGGAACATAATTGCAAGTATTTATTATTTCTAAATACAGGAGTCCCGCATCGAAAGTCCTTTTTGCCATCGAGAGGAAGTATGTACCTATACAACCAGGGATACATTTTCTGGGCTCAGCTTGATTAGATACCCTCGGCGAGGCTCCTTAGTCACTAACTATCTTTAGTGTTTGATGCAACTTAAATGTATACAGATTTGGTGTGAAGCTTAACATAGCTGTTTTATATGTCTCAACAAGAACTCAGATTGAAATTGAGCAGCTTTCAGAAGAGCACGTACGAACAGTAACAGTTTTTTTTGGTCAACGAACAATTCAGGTAGATTTCAATCGGCCAAATCCATCCGCTGGGGTTTTTGTTGGCTATCGTATGCGAACCCAACGTTTTGTTTCAGTTGCCGGCATCAGGCAGCTCATTAGGCTGGCTTATTAGATGACGATGGACTGGCAAGCAGTATTGATCGCTCTAATAAAAAATAATAGTAATACACACGAACATACTCGACAGTAACATGTGCGTCGTGCTTCATGCTGGGGTCTGCTTGGCTCTATCGCACAGCTTGTGTGCATGCTTGTCGTGCCACCTTGGTTTATTCGAGGGGGAGGGGGTTTGGTGCTAGCATTATCGACTAAGGTCTTGTGCTCAAGCCTTTAGGCATATATATGACCCCGGGATGAGATTAGGTACTCTTAGATTGGTATACAAACGAATTATGTGTTTTATATTTTCACTCTTGGTGGTGTTTAGCAACATATCCGTATAGCGTTGCTACAAGGAAGCATGCCCAGATTTGCATTCAAAGCATCAGATGATTTGCTAGCTTTTATTTAGAAGTGCTGCTAGTTGCAGGTAAAAAGATACGAGTGCCCTCATTATTGGATCTGGACGAGCAACCGACTTATTCAACGTCGGTTGTCGATGAGCAACAGACTCAAGCCTTACAAAGCATCGACTACGATCAGGTCGATCGTGTTGAAGAAACACCAGAATTCGGTCGGCACGGTATCCAGACTATTGTCGTCAATATCATGATCGCCTGCTACGATAAAGCCGACTCGCTAGGCTTCGGCCGGTCGGCCGACGTTTACAAAGGTTGGTTGCCTCTGTGCTTCCGAGTCTCGGTGGCAGCCAGCAGCAGTATCAGCCTCGTGTGGTGCTGCTAGCACCAATCATTCTGTCTGCTCTCCCGTTGACGGTTTTTCTGAATGGCTATTCAAAAAGAAGTCAAACTGCAATCTTGCAGTGCGAATGAAGGCGTAATATAAGGCGTGCAATGCATGTTCAGTACCGACGGCTGCTGCTCTTGCCGGTGCATAGTTCACATCTTGATCACAGACATTTACATACCAATCGCATCTCCCAAATTCTTTTCATTTCTCGGGGCCGTGCAGATGTAGATGTAGAACATATACTGCCTAAGCGATTAGACTACGAAAAGCAGGTGGTACGATGCTTAGCCTGCTGGGGTAATAGATCTGATAGGTTTGCTAGAGCTAAAGTTCGCTGGAGTTAAAGTTCGCCGAACTGGTTTTGCCCAGTGTTTAAGGTGCTTGCCTCGATTATGGTCCAGCCAATGTAGCGGGCTCGAGCCCGGTGGAATATGAGCAGTGCTTGAATGGAGATTGAGTTCTCTTAGGGCAATATGCAAACGAATTATATTTAAAGAATAAAGGAATCTCGAAATGAGTGACACAACACAAGGTTAAAAGATTTTTCCTTCGGTGCTAGTGACAGGTAGTCCTGTAGGTTCTGCTGATTTGCTGACTTTGTATTGCATTTACTGACTTTGTATTGCATTTTAGGATTCTGTCCAAAGATTCCATCGCTTAGAAAATATGAAGGCCTCGAGGTGGCTGTCAAGGTCTTGAACATCCCAACCACACACAGAGGCAATCAGTTTCACAAGTACTTTTGTCAGGTGAGCCGGTTGTGTTGTTCGTCTATAGCTGTGTTGCTAATCTGTGGTTCGAAAGCATTATATGTCAGCTTTGCATATATGTGTGTCAGAATGAACTCTGCAAAAAAATTGTATACCCTCGCAGTCGGCTTCTAGTGTTTGCAAGCCACGCCCTGTGAACTGTGGCTGCAGTGAGCAATCAGTGCAGATCTCATTAGGTGTTCTTTGCTACTGCTTTGCATTTAAGCTGACTGTCGTTGCATCTTAAGGCTATGTGCATGTAGCTGAAATTATTGTCGTCACCCTGATCGATGTATTATCAAATTGCTTTAGTAGACCGTTGGATACTCCCAATAGCTCTGCTGCAGTGGCTGACAAAATACCGAAGTAGTTTCAGTCAGGCAACTCTTAGATTAGAAGCTCGTAATGATTGGCTGCTGTTTCGGAGGTCCGGTGGGCTGCATTGAGAAGCTCTGCATACGGAGCATATTACTATAGTGCTAACCTGCATCGTCGTTGTAGGAGTTGCTGTGTGCGCATGTTCTTCGCAGCCCGTTCCTGCTGCCCCTCATCTGCTACAGCTGTGAGCCAAAGGAGAACAGCATCACAGGGTAAAGTGGTGCAGTGGCCCTGTCAGTCGCTTAATCTCTTGTTATCTCTCCTCTTTTTCTCACACTCTCACCTTCTCTTTATTGCTATTTTACTCTTTTGCTCTCTCACTCATTCTCTCTCTTTCTCTTGCTCTCTCTTTTTTGCTAAAACTTTCCCCTCTATTTCTCTCTCCCTCTTTCTTACTCTGTCACCTTCTCTCAGTTTGTCCATCTCTCTTTCCTCTCTCGCTCTTTCTCCTCCAGTATTTTAATCTCTAGCCCTTTTATCTTTTCTCCAGTCTCTCGTTTTAGGTCTCTCTCCCTTATGCCTCTGTTTACCATGTCATCTCTGCCCCATTTTCATGTGATCTCCTCTGCCACCAATCACGTGTAAGCAGATTATGTGCACCATTAGCTCGTGCTGGCGGTCGCGATCATGCAAACGCTCAACAAACACGGGCACAACACAGGCACACTCAAAAACACGCCTGCATGCACATTCGTACGCTTAGCAGAACTTGCGATAATCAGCACCCTAATAGATCGATGAAAACAGTTTTCACAGCAATGAAAATCTTGCTGTCTGCGGGACAGGCTTGCTGGACTTCTTGCAGCACGGAGAGTTGATCGATTCTTTGCTTCGGCCATGAATGTCTGTGTGCTTGTGCAGTTTGTGTACGAACGAGCTGTGGGGGTGGAGGGTCGAAGGGCACTGTCTGCTCTCACCCGTCTTCTCTCCCTGCTTCATGCTTATGGTGTGGGTTAGTGCTTTGAGCCATGGATCCAGCAGAGTCAATCTATTGGGCAGCCGTTATCCATGTCAGAAGCAAAAGTGTTTTTGGAATCAAGCATTTCTGCTGCGTCAGACCGGGAAGAAAGTTTAGCTATACCAAGCAAACTCTGGGATAATGATAAGTGCGCAATTACCATCCAGAGTTCGTGTTTCACGAGGGAGACCTCCCTATAGGGATTGGGCAGCCACCTTGACTCTTCCAAGGCCGATTGCTACTTGCCGGCTCCGATTTTTGTTTCGCTGTGCTCGAGAGCTATAGCTGGCTGGCCTGCAGTACTTATAAGTGCCCACTGCCTGAGCAGCTTCAGATCCAGTGGTCACTCGGAAGCTGAGGGTAAAGGCGCTGCAAAGCTTCGGCTCTGTCCGGCAGCTCAGGTGCTCCTGTCGCTTGCGGAGCTGCTGCTTCAGCTCCGATGCTGGTCATCATCCCGTGATGCCAAGTCGGGATGCTGGCCCAAACCCAGATACGTGTCAGTCGGCTCTTTCTTTTTGCTGCCAAATTATCGTTGCCTGAGTGACATGCTGATGCAACTGAATTACTTAGATCGGGGTGGGGTACCATCTGAGGATCGTTGCCTTGTGTAAACTGATTGCCTAAGGTGGCTTCGTTGTCCTCTCACCACCTATGTACCCGAATACTACAGGCCAGCACTTGCACGAATGATTACAATGCACTTGCGTGACTTGGTCCAACTCAGCTTGATGGTGCCATCAAAGCTAGATATTCTATTAAAGTGCAGAGCTAGCTGAAGGGTTGCAGCACCAGTCCTCGTGGTCTAAAGTTGCACGTTCGAATTCAGGAAGTATAGATGAGTTATTTTCTGCTTGGAGCTATTCTAGCCCTCAGTTTTTGTCTGTGCAATTAGGTGAAGTTTAATCAATATAAATACACGTTAGTATGCATTTTCTTGCTGACAGACTCGTACGTCCTACTTGCCATAATAAAATTCGACTTCCAAAAAGTGCAACATGAAAATATAATGTACCACAGGGTATGGCTGCTAACAGATTTTATGCGTTTTCTTGCCAATTGCAGACGTTCTATTTGCCAGAATAATCAAGCTTGAACTCATAAAATTGCTAAATTTGAAGTATGACATTGTAATAAAGTTTACTTATGTGCTTAATATTAGTTACTGTTATGTGCCCAAAGGGTGTGCATGGCTAGCTTGTTGCTGTAATATCATAGGAATGAGCTAATTCAGATGGGCACTCATATGAGTTCTTTCTTTTGAAGATTATCGAGTTATGCGATCTGTAGTTTTGACCTCCGTTGATGCAAATGGTCAATACATGCACAGGCATTTTTGCAGTTTGTCAGAAAGAGTAGCCAAAGGCCACATGCAGTAGATCTGAAAGCAGGCTGCTCTTGACTTAAGCAGGGATCGATCCTATAACTTTCACAGTCTAGTAGGCTACATTCCTAAAGACTGAGATTTTGATATTCTGTTTCATTCTTTCAACACAGGTTTTTAATCCTAGGCTTTAGAAAGGCACTTGCTTGCCTGAGCTGAGTGAGGGCATACTATGTAATTGTTCGCTTAACTTCGATGGGTCGCTAATAATGATTTAGATAGGAGTTAGCCCCTAGAATGGAGGGGGGGGTCAATCCTTTATCGTACCTGTTCCATCGTTAGCAATGCTGAAGAAATAATAATAGTGATACGAATAAATATTTGCATTGCATTCTCAGAGTACTTACTCTCTTTCAAGGCTCTTTTTAAGTGCTGTAGAGGAAGCATGTTCATTTGGACATTGGTAACACCTACAGTGTTAACAAGCATATTGGCACTAACATGCACAGTGTCAGCACACATAAGCACTCAAAAAATAAAAAATCTTAAGGATCCATCAGGTGCCTTTTTGCTTCATTTAAAAAGAATGTCGTCAAGTCGGGAGGATGTCGTGACATCAGCCGGCAGTGACTTCCAGGCTTTGGGAGCATGTGAGCTAGAGGCACGGTCTCCAAGAGATTTGAGGTTGATTTTAGGCCCAGTTAAGCAAATTGAGTCGGACAAGCAGATAATGAGATTCCTAGCCTGGCAGGGAAAGTAGTTCTAATAGGTGAGCTAGGTGCAGAAAATGAATGAGACTTGGAATAAAGTGACAACATCTTGACATTGACATGCTGCTAGATTGGCAGAAGTGAACTCACTGCTTACTGGCCCTGTCGGCATGAGCGATTAGGCGATTGCAGCTAGCGCAAAACTATCCTGCTAGGCGTGTCTGTCGTGAGCGTCGCAGTTGCCGCATCACACTACTTCTCGCCGATCTGCACTGGCTACCAGTCAAACAACGGATCGACTTCAAGGTTTTATCACTCCCTTTTAGGTCCCTTCATTCCTTGGCTCCAGCCTATCTCTCAGATCTACTCGCCCACCACGCAATGCATCGTACAACCCGCTTTTCGGAATCCAACAGTCTACAAATACCTCGTACAAACCTTAAATCCTTTGGATATCATGAATTTAGTTTGTATGCTCCCAAAGCTTGGAACTCCCTCCCGACTTGCATCAGAATATCCCCTGACTTGACCATTTAAAAATAACTTTGAATACACACCTGTTTAGGACAGCATTTAGTGGATGACTGTAAGTCGTCCTTCACGAGCTTATGATTGCTGACATTGTGCATGCTGCCACTAACCACATTTGCATGCTGACCCTGTGCATGTCACCCCTAACCATGTTATTCATTTTGTTTGGTTATCAAGCATGATATTACTCACCATTCAATTGCATTTCCCTTTGCAGCAAATGTAAAGCACCTAGAGAGAGAGAGAGAGAGAGAGAGAGAGAGAGAGAGAGAGAGAGAGAGAGAGAGATTGAGTTCTCTGAGGGCACTTTATCAAGTGCATTATTATTATAGCAGTGAGCAATGGTTCAATATCATAAAAGGGCCATTCCCGACGGACATGTCTGGACCCTGAGATTTGCACGAACCATAAGTGCCTGATCGCACGGGCCTGAAGATCTGCTACCAGTGAGTTACATAAGTTGACGCAGGATGTCACTAATGCATGGACCAGTCTGGACATTGTATCCCTGTTTGAGGTGGTTTTATTTTTAGCGATTCCATCTAGCTGAAAGTAGGTCGACTTGTTCATGTATCAGAAGTGATCTTCCAGTGAGAGGTCACTTTGGAGTTGGACCCTTAGACTTCGTGAAGATGGGAGGTGTGTTAGTAGAGCCAATTCAGAGCTTTAAGCTTACTAATTTCTGAGTCACTCCAAGTTGACTGCTACTAATGAGTTAGTTTTATTGTCATTGAATTCGAGAAAGTTTGAGGCCGTCTAACTAAATATCAGCAAAACAAGCAGCCTGAAAGTTAAAAATTTGGCATGCTTGAAGGCTTGGAGCTCTCACAGCATGGGTACAGCTGAATCCGTCTGTAGACAATTCAAAGCATGGAGTGTGCCTGGCAATCACATCGGCAAGAGGGAAAGTATAAGCTTGTTAAACATAAGCTAAACAAGCACGGAGCTCTGAGGTTCATCGTACTTTAGTGGTTCTTTGGATGATTGCTGCCTGTCGACATCAAAGTCCTGGTAACTCTCACTGAGATAGGTATGACCCAAGCCATTGCTGTGCGGTGCCAGTGATGCCCAGGCAAGATGAGGTAAGCTCGAGAAGGACTTGCTGATCAATAGTATCAAATGCTGCAAATAGATCAAGCAAAACTAGCAGAGAGCTATTACCTAAGCCCGCATTTTTGAGACGGTCGTAAAAGCTAAGAGTTGGATGGAAAAACTGCCCTAATAGTCCTGTTTGGTCTGTGCCTGGCCCTGGGCTCGGACCTCCTTTCCTCTATCTGCTGGTGCCGAGCTTCAACCATTAAACCGATATCATGTCTGCTGCTCCACTAAAGATGGTTCAGACTGGTAGGGATAAGGCACTAGCATGAGCAGGAGTGTGTATTTGTGAGTCTAAAAACGCTTGTTAATGCATTCGTGTCCGTGTGTCCTTGCTTGCTCTGATGCACATATGATTGTGTGTGCATGCCTGTGCTGAATTTAGTCTGCTTCCCTCTAAGCAGGCATGGTGGCTAAACCCTGATCTTAAGAGGCATGGAAAGACATTGTTACAAAGCTTAAGCTTCTTTTAATTCTCCTTGAAAGGCCTTCTAAAATTGTTATTCCCTTTAGTTCGATGGTGCCTAGCTCTGCGTTGACCAAGCAACCCCGAAACATATTTTGATTTAAACCTCTAGAAATTAGGACACTCGTCTTTAAATGTAAATTGCCTAGAAAAAGATTGAGTTTTCTGAGGGAGCTATATCAAACGCATTATTATTAATATTATTATTCTAAGAGCTGTTAGATGCACAGCTTGCCAGGCCTCTAGACCTGTTCTATAGCCTTGACTTCTCTAGCACCTCTAAAACATGTGACCATCCATAGCAAAAGTGATAAGCCGCTGCCATTAAAGCCGACACCAAGCATTGGCGCATTGAAGGTGCATTTCTTGGCATCATAATTTTGTGCAACCCAAAAAACACAGGTCTCTTCTTCTCAATAAAAAGTAAGCCCCTATTGCGGACCGAAGGTACCATACTGGAAATTTTCCAGAGTAGCACTCTCACATCACGGGTTTGCATGGCTGCAGTGTCGATTGAGGCAGCCTGACACCAACATCCCCCCTTCAGCCCGACAAATAAAGAGGGCTTTCGCACCCCTCCAGTCCGTCCCTATTGCTAAGGGCACATTGTATCGGCTTCCACGTGTGGACAGAGCTTAACCTCGAATGCAGTGCTCCTAGTGGTGATAGTTACAGCCACTGCTCAGCCTATGTTCGACTAACGCCTTCGAAGCCCCGAGCTATCAAATAACGGCTAGCATCTTGTGGGTGCAGCTCTAATGCATTAATGTAATGTATCTCTGTCTGTAACTACACACCGCCATAAAGACTATGCGGCTGCTATGCAGAAGAGTTTTGTATAGCAAACTCACAGCCTAAGTGGCTTTCGGTAGCCAACAGACTTCGTCCTATGTAACAAAGAGAAAGTGGGAGGCATAATAGCAGAGTCAGGAAAGCAGTTGAGGTAGTGAGTAGCATGGAAGTAGAAGCTCAGTACCGCTGAAGAGGATCAGTCATAGCCGGCAGCAGGAGAGTAGCTTTCGTTGCATACGAATTTTGAAAGCGAGTTCCGCAGTCTAGGACCTGCAAAGGTAAAACTTATATCGCCAGCAGTCTTTAAGCAGAACAATAGAGCAGTTAATCAAAGTCCACATAGGACCTGCGGGTGCAAAGAGGCTAAAACTGGTGCATCTATTCAGCTAGGTATAGAGGAGCCAAGCCGTGGCAGGCCTTGTCAGACAGCTTAAGAACTTTGCTTTGTATTAGTTGATCAACCGGCAGCCATCATAGCTCTTTTAACAAATGAGACGTGTGGTCAAACCTCCGGTACCTAAAAACTAGCCTTGCAGCCATATTCATAGCCAGCTGCAGTGGCCTAGTTGCTTTCTTTGGTAGCCCAGCCAGTAGGGAATGGATTGCGTTCATGCATGCCGATAACAGCAGACCATGACAAAGAGCATGCATACCTTAGCAAAGCGAGTCCATAGCCATATTGAAGTCTAGTAATCTGCAAGGAAGGGTTGCATGAGCTCAAGGGCGGCCATGACATGCATCAACTGCCATATGGCCCAGAGATTGCCTTGATAGCTCAATCAGCTCAAGTTCCAAGGCTCAAACTCTGGGAGCACAGCTGACTGTCTGTTGCACGGATTCAGCTTTAACGCTTCACTGCACACATATTATTGCATAGTCCGTTCCTAACCGCTAAACCTATGACCCAAAAATGAATATCGGTATTAGTCATTGTTAATTTCAACTCTGTGTGCAAGAAATCGATCCTTCCTCGTTATAGGTGATTTCAACGTTCACTTTGATTACTTATCTGCCGTTTCAGCACCGAATTTTGTGCATGGACTGACTCGTTGTCTCTTGTGGCTCATGTGCATAGCCCTACCCACATCCAGGGTCACACACTTGACCAGATTTTCTCATACAACTCCACTTTGTCATCACCAATTATTACCAACTCCTGCTTATCTGACCACATGCAGATCTCATTCAATCTACAGTGGGTGCCCACATCCTCCTCTGAAATAACCTGTGAATCGCGAAACCTCAAGACCCTTGACATCGATGCTGTCCATGCGAGAATATCTGCTTCGACTCTGCTGCTCAGTCCTCCCTCCGATCAGTCATAATTGGTAGATATATACAACAAGACACTAGCTGACACACTCGACGAGTTTGCACCTGTGACAAAGCGCACTGTGTGCCACCCCCCCCCCCGCCCAGACGGCCCATGGTTTACCACAGACATTAAACTAGCCAGGTCTACTAAACGAAAGCTTGAAAAAGCATACACAAGATCCGGACTAACTGTCCATTGACAGGCATATGAAGACTACTGTAAGTCGTACCAATCGATCCTAGCAAAGACCAAGTCTAGCTTCTATGGAAACATTGTTGAATCACAGATGCACAATCCAAAGATGCTGATGTCGACAATAAACCATCTCCTCAACCATTACCAGATTAGCTCCTTACCTGATGATCCTTGTGATAATCTAGCCGATCGCTTCTCTCGATTCTTTGTGTAGAAGATAGACAAGATCAGGGAATCCATCCCTGCGATGACAACCTTCCCACTAGAATGCTGTTCCTCGGTTCCTGGCTGCACCTCAATGTCTGCATTTAAGCAGGTCACTAGTGATCTAGTCCTAAAGCTCGTATCGCAATCAAAGAAGACAACAAGTCCTCTGGACCCTATTCCCACTGTCCTGCTCCTACGTTGCATTGATCTGCTGCTGCCATGCATAACTAATATCATTATTATGCCATTAGCCTCAGGTCATGTCCCACCACCTTTCAAAAAAGCTGTAGTCAGGCCTCTCCTCAAGAAAGCAACACTAGACCAAGAGAACTTGAGCAAGTACCGCCCAGTCTCCCTACTACCATTTCTATCAAAGACACTGGAACAGGTCGTGGCAAACCAACTAAACTCATTTATCGAAACCTCACAACTTGCTAGTAAGTTCCAGTCTGGCTTTAGAGCTAATCACTCCACAGAGTCAGCATTGCTTAGGGTATGCAACGACTTACTTAGGAATGCAGACATGGGTAGAGTATCTCTGCTTGTTTTGCTCGAACTTTCGGCAGCTTTTGACACCATCGATCATAAAGTTCTTCTAGAGCGCCTCTCATCTCGCCTGGGCATCACTGGAACTGCTCTGCAGTGGTTCGGGTCCTATCTCATTGGGAGACTCCAGAGTATTGACGTGAATGGACAAAGATCATCTGAAGTACGTCTGAAATATGGAGTACCTCAGGGCTCCGTGCTAGGTCCAGTTCTTTTCACGGTTTATACTCTCCCACTTGCTGATGTGATTACCAAGCACAATCTTGGCTTTCACTTCTATGTGGATGACACTCAGTTGTACCTTTGCTTTGATCCCTCGCAGCCTTCGAGCACCTCAAATTTTCTAAACTCACTTGCTGCATGAATTGATAACATCCGCACATGGATGGCAGCAAATTTTCTAAAACTAAACGATGATAAAACTAACTTACTAGTTACGGGCAAACCCAGTGTGATTCAGAGGTTGGAACGGCTGACGCTCAAAATTGGCTCTGCCAGCATATCTCCTGTCGAATCAGCTCGAAAGCTAGGTGTCATATTCAAAGCGACCTCTCGTTAGGCGACTATATCAGCTACACGGTCAGAACTGCCTATTATCTGTTTCATAATAATGCTAAAATTTGGGCTTGTTTAGATAAGGATACTATGTCTAAGTTGGTCAATGCATTCGTGACATCTCGTCTCGACTTCTGCAACTCACTGCTTACTGGCCTACCAGCTTGTGCCATCAGGCGATTGCAGCTGGTCCAAAACTTCGCAACTAGGCTTGTCTGTCATGAGCGTCCCAGTTGCCTCATTACTCCACTTCTGGCTGACCTGCACTGGCTACCAGTCAAGCAACGGATTGACTTCAAGGTTTCGTCGCTCACTTTTAGGTCCCTTCATTCTATCGCTCCAGCCTATTTCTCCGACAAATTCCCCCATCAGGCTAATCATCGTACCACCTGCTTTTCGGAATCTAACAGTCTAGAAATACCTGGTACAAACCTCAAATCCTTTGGAGACCGTGCGTTTAGTTCGTATGCTCCCAAAGCCTGGAACTCCCTCCCGACCTGTGTCAGAACATCCCCTGACCTGACCACATTTAAAACGAACTTAAAAACACACCTATTTAGGACAGCATTTAGTGGGTCCCTGTGATTCGTCCTTGATGTGCTTATGCGTGCTGACACTGTGCATGCTGCCACTAACCACATTTGCATGCTGACCCTGTGCATGTCACCCCTAACCACGTTATTCATCTTGTTTGTTTTTCAAGCATGATTTTACTTACCATTTAATTGCATTCTCTTTTGCAGCAAATGTAAAGCCCCTAGAAAGAAATTAAGTACTCTGAGGGGGCTTTATCAAGTACATTATTGTTATTAATATTATTACTTAGCACTCAGCCGGTTAACTATACCCTTTCTGGCCAATTGCTAGAGAGAGAGAGAGAGAGAGAGAGAGAGAGAGAGAGAGAGAGAGAGAGAGAGAGATGAGCATATCTGGCACACCTTTGTAGGCATCCGTATTATGCGCTGATGTTTCCGCTGATGAGCAGAGGGGATCTACGAAGCTGCCTATTTGACAAGAGCGATGCATGGGCAGTTGAGCAGCTGCCGTGGATGGCCCGAGTTCGCATCGCCCACCAGGTTGCTGTGGCACTGCAGACGTTGCACACCTACATACCGGAATGCAGGTGAGATTATCAGCTACTACCCGAGTAGGTGCAGGCAGTGCTGAGTGTCGCGGTTTGATTTGGGCTTTAGCCTAGCCAATTTCAAGTTGTGCACATCACACAATGCGTGCAAGAGCTTCATGTTATGCATTCTTCTGTTGGCCACAATGAGTTTTGTGCTGCTGATGAGCCAACTCCCGGTGCACCTTGAACTCCCCAGAAGCATTCTTTGCATCTAACAGGCAAGTGCCTGTTTCCCACACAAGCCATCGGCATTCTGGCTGGCTCGGTGCTTGCCTTTCGGTGCTCTTAGCCTTGCCATCGCCTGAGCAGCTGCCTACCTAATTACGGCAGACAGGAAGGGGGGCATCCAGGCAGGCAGGAAGTTGGGCACAAGTCATCAGGTGATGTCAAAATGGGCATAATAAGGGGGCAGGGTAGCAGCACCTTCATCTGCTTGGTTGCACTGTCACCTGCTCGACTGCTACCGAGCCTGAGTTTTGGCCTCAGCTTGCTGCCGAGATGCAGGAGCTCGATGCTTCACTCTTGTGACGCTCAGGCAAGCCCTCGTCCATGGCGACGTTAAGAGTGCTAACATTCTGCTGGACACCTTTGGCAATGCCAGACTCGCCGACACAGGACTGTCGAAGGAGCTGAACGAAGGCGAGTCGGCCGTGTCCACGACGACTGGCATCGGCACGCCCGGCTACTGCCATCCAGCTGCTAGCGAAGGGCCTTACTATGTGCACTACGACTGGTTCTCATTCGGTGTAGGTACGTTTGCACCGGCCTTGGTACATTGTGCAAAGTGGCTGCCGTCGGCTCCATCAGCCGTGTGTCGCCTGTGTAAAAATTAAGGCACCCAAAAGTTATTGACACAACATTAAAGTCTTTGGGCTGCCTTACCGACAGCCAGTGCAGGGCGATGAGAGTTGGTATAAAATGGCTGTTGCCCCAATCGGGATCGATGCGCCTTGCTGCAAAACAACTGTAAGCAGCTCATTGTATTAGTAAGACCAGGAAAGAGTGAACTAGAGACATCTAGATGAGATGCCACAAGTCCACGAACTCTGTTTAGTATTCTTATCTTAGCAGTTCCGAATTTACCTGAATAGTATGCCTCAATTATAGGTTTGCAGATTTGACAGCTGCCGGACTCTTGTAGCCGACATTCCCCGTGGACCACCAGCACCGGCCGCATTGCCTAGCTTTCTGGCTCGACTTCGCATCTGACACACACCAGAATAGCATGACCGTCTTTCTTGCAGTGCTGCTGGAGCTGCTCTTGCAGAAACCTGCTGCTGCTGCTCGAATGGGTCAGACGTTCCTGTACACGCTGCTGTACAAGAAGAATCTGCTGCACTACAAGGATCACATCGAGCCTGGAAATTCGAAGCTGCAGGTTGCTCATTGAGGCGCCTATGTCCAGCACTGCTGCACATTCGTAGTCGCAAGCTCTCTCCTCGGCGCTGTGCTCTCTGCTGACCAAGAGTGCCAGCCGGCTGACACGGCTAACTTCGACAGCTCCGACTGCAGAGCTATATGCTCTGCCTGTTCTCTCAAGCATTGGCTGGGTCGTTGTGAATAGCTCTTTGCATGCTGACTGCTTGCTTGATGTTGCCAATAGCATCGAGATAAGATTGCCGAGGTAGCGTCGGGCTCACAGTGTGCACGAAGAAGAACAAATAATGTAGCCTGACGCAGAGCCACAGAGCTATAGCTGACCTGGGTCGATCGGCATGTGCACATGAAAATCTTTTTCTAACCCACGATGCCGACCGTAGCAATTGTCCAAGATATTGATTTGCACGTCCACCGTGCTTGCACAATAGTGATACCGTTCACCTGCTTCTGTTTCTCCTGGGATTTTCGGTCCCTTGCTGCTACACCAGTGCTACACCAGTGCTACCCATCAGGTTTCCTCCAAACTGCATTTTGCTTCTTGCATTCTCTTGGTTGCTTTCATTTCATTTCTCTCTGCCTCGTCTTGTAAACCTCTCCAAGCATCGACATCTTGTACACCTCGTAGTTCTGCAATGCAGTAGCAGATGCCCCTGCATGCATCCTTACATGCTCATATAATACTTTACACACCTATGCATGCATGCAAGCAGCGTATACACTAATGTCCACGAGTCTCCATAACCTTGGAACAGGCGTGTTTTCCATGCACCTTCTGCCTGGAGCTGTCCAGTGGCCCAGGAAGTGAGTGGCTAACAACGGAAATTGTCTCCACACTTTATGACTACCGACGAGCCGGATCTTACGAGTAAGAGGGTGCACAGCACGACGGAGAAAGATGAGAAAGCGACCTCCCTCTATGTGTAAAATGTGAGAGCAACGGTGGCTGTATCGGACGCAGGCAGCAGAGCATGTACAAGTGTTGTTGGACAGTTGCTGGCATTGGTGAGATTGCTCCGGCGCAGGAAGGAATAGAGGGTGAGAGAGAGAGAGAGAGATAGAGAGAGAGAGTGAGATAGAGAGACAGAGAAACAGAGAGACAGAGTGTCAGAGAAAGAGAGAGAAAGAGAGAGAGAGAGAGAGAGAGAGAGAGAGAGAGAGAGAGGAGAGGATGGCAGCAGCATTAGCAACGACACGTTCTCATGACCTGCACTATCATTCGTCATTGCTTCTTTTCTGTTGTGTAGCCGGGCACGGCCCAGGCTGTGGTGAGTCAAGTGTCCACGAACTGCAAGCTGGATTTGGGCCAAGTGTAGCAGATGAGTTCAGTTGCTGATTGGACATCGTGGCAATGGAGTCATGGCCACAAGAACACCTGCCAGCAGAAATGCTAGACAATAGATCGCACACTTTAGCCTAGGACAGCGTTTTTAAATCCACATATATTTCAAGAATATTGTCTTAAAGGAACCCCTCTTGCCTGTTTTGCATAGACTTCCTGAATATGTTTTGGAGAAAGCAATTGCTTTAGACGACACGAGAAGCCAGGCTCTGCCTCTAGGCCTTGGCTCTTGGCCGTCACATTTCCTGCTCATGACCCACCGTTCGACGGGAATAGCAAGCTAGAGATGCCGGGAATTGTGCAGTTGCAGCCGTGCAGCCGTGGCCTGTATGCTACTGCTGAAGCCGCCAGTCCAATACTTGCTTCACGTGCAGACGTCGCCATGCATCTCTGCTTGCTGCGGCTTTGCAGGTCGCCGTCAAAGCCGAGTACCACGACCTGTGGAAGGACGACGATGCCAGCCTTGAGGCGGCCAACTTGCTGTTCCACATCGCCGTGAACTGCATATCTGCCGAGCGGGGACAGAAGTACTTGTACTGCGATGACTGTCACTGCAAGAAGTGGCTGGGCTTCGTTGATGGCGACTGCTACATCAGCGACAGATCGTTGCTCCCGAAAGAGGAGCTGAGGCCGGTGATGCTGCTGCAGGTGCATGCCCAGCAAGCATTGAGCTCGCACGCGCCTGGGCAGCCGGTATCTGCATCACCCGGTTCATTATGATCGTGCAGCAAATCTGGTAGCAGTAATAATTTCTAGGATAACATCGCTACCAGCTTGCTGATATATAAAAATGAAGACATTATCATTACAGATATTAACCATTGTTGCAGTGTTGTAGCAGATGCAAATGTTTAAAATGAGCTCATGCTCGAGCACTGCCCCTCTAACCCTCTAACTCACAGGTGCTGGCATGTGCTCCTGCGCACACACACCCATACATGGGAACAAAGACTCACACACACGCACGCACACACACACACACAATCCGAACATGCCAATCACGCAAGAGTCTTAAGTGCACACATGCATTCACAAGTGCTCAGGATTCTCCACTATATTAATCAGTCTGCTGCATTTCGAAAAGGTGCATCTGAGGTCGAGAAGCAGGCAGTATATACTGGCAAATGCCAGTGACGGAGGGTGTGCCCATCGGTCAAGCAGAAGTGGGACAGCTGGCTGCTGCGCCGCCGCCACCGCCCTCCGCTGTCCCTATGCAGCTGCTAATCGTTCTGCGGACCTGATGCCTGGCCGAGGCTTCAGCTCAGGATATAGGCGCCGTGCAGAAGGCATAGGTCTCAGCAACCCGAAAGCTTGACCACGTGGTGGATTTTAATAAAATGATGGCGTACGTGCCTGGTAGCACTCTGGTCGTCGAGCTAACGATATGTTCGTAGGACCTGTGCAGCAGCAACTGCATACCACTCTTTAACCAAGAGAAACCAGCCGAGGTCACGGCCGCTGCTGCTGCTGCAGCACCACCCGAAGCTGCCCTGAGGAGGTGCGCCTCGTGCTTTGTCATGCTGGCTAGTGAAGGTAGGAAACGTGTCCTGTCTCTTGCTGTTCTTAATCGTATGCTGCCTGCTGACGTGTGACAGCACTGTTGCCTGCCTGTCGCTCAGCCTGCTGACCAGTGCCCCCAGTGGCTGACCAGGGGGAGGGGAGGGCAAGAGGGCAGCGTTTGTGTCCTCCTGCACCTCTCAACAGGCAATGTGGCTACCTCCTACTCCCACTGCTTCCTACCTGCAACCATCGATGAACCAACGATGCCAAGTTCGAGATAAATAAGTGCTATGACTTTGCACCAATCAAGGTTCATTAATTCTGGGTCACATACAAAAAAATCTTGCTGCCTACATAGAAACAAAATGGCAAGTCTTGCCCTTTGTCGGAAGTTCATAGCTCAGCCACTGGCTGAGTCTCTTCCTCTTTACAGGGATGCGCTGTAGCCCGGCAGGAGGTGCTTTGCTGGCCATCGGCCATCTCATGCGTTCCTGTTTGGTGTGCCACTGCTTGCCTGCCCAGATCTAGTCAGCTTCAGTCTGTGAAGTCATTGCTCATTGTTGTGGCAGCTTGGCACAGTTGCCAAGAGCGACTTACAATGGGGCTTCAGCTTATCGACCGTCAAGTAGGCCCTCCTCCCCCTCCCTGTATAGTATGCCCTTGTCAGCCATTGCTACCGTGACAGAGCGAGCAGACTGCAGAATGCTGCAGAGCTACCGAAGACCTTGCCGCTTGGACAATAACCCTAGGCGACCTGGCTCGACGTATAGCTAATGGAGGTGCACAGACTCTCGGTGCAGCAGATTGTACGATTTTCGTAATGGCGCACACGTGTTGCATGTGTGAAGGAAAATGATTGGCTGCTCGGAACCTAGCAAGCACAGAAGCTGCTTGGCCACAGCCACCTTGGCACAGAAACTGCTTGCACATAAAGTGCACTAGCTAGCTCCCAGCTATCTGTAAGTTATAGGTTATTAATTTTGTTTCTGTTATTATAAGTTTTACTCATCAATTCTCTCACTAATGTCTTGCTTCAGATATATACAGACTTTCTTTTTTCTGTAGGCTGGGCATGCTAGTGCAGGTGCACGCACCAGTGTACATCTATGCTCATGGCATCATACTTGTCCACTATGCCATTTGATGGCTTTGCTGATAGCTGCTAGTAGTTGAAACGGCGGCACGATAAATCAGCCAAATTAAGACTGGCTATTCATTTCTTGTTACTGAATTATGACGGCTAGGAATCACCTATGTGATAATCTATGGTCGAGGCCGAATAAAAGTCGACACCTGGCAGCTGGCCTTGGCGTTGGAGCTCAAGGCCACTAAGCCTTTGATGTATTCAACGGCTGCTGTTGAACTCCTACAATGTTCTACTGCTTTCGAATAGATGTGTCTACTTTTATTAATAAGGACTTATTGTATTAAGGTATAGGTGGTCTCTCTGCCTATTCCACGTTATGCTGCCATCGGCTTACTGACCTACTTGGATTGGCACTGCACCTACAAGTTGCCACCCTCTATACAAGTTTTAGACGTCACCAACATTTGTCACCGTTTGTTTTCGGTCTCGTTTGGTCCGGGCGTGGAAGCATCACACTTTGTTTGTCACAGGCTCATTAGCCATGGTCAGGACAGTGTGGGCACATGATTTGATGAAAGACATTATTGTGGATGTATGAATTGTCCGTTGTTTTGCAAAGCATGTTTGACACTTAACATGCTTCCTTTCCAGCATATGAAAACTGCCTAAGAAGAGATTTAATTCTCTTGTGGCTTTAAACAAATGTCATTATTATTCTAGCTAGTATTAAAAATATTATGGATCCACCGTTGTTTATTTATGCCAAGACAGTGCTTGGCTACTGCTTGTTCGCTATTCGGTTGCTTGAAGATGGGACGTCCGGGCGCCAAGCAAACCACTTGGTTTCATGCGTGAATAGCTGATGTTGTTTTCAGCAAATATAGCTGGCCTGCACACGTTGTCATCACTGTGTCAGCCGGAGCAATGCTCGTGGTACTGCTCGACCTGTCTTCGAAGTGGTGAGCCTGTATACTGCCTCCAGCACGGGAGAGCTCAATCAATCATAGGTGAGCCCATCTGCAATCAATTTGTCGAGATGCACATGCAATTTTCGTATGCACACATCTTCTGAGCACGAACGCCTAGGTACGCAAGACGAGGTGCATACGTGGTGGCTAGTGCTCACCCAAGTGAACAAACGTTGATGATGCCCAAAGAAAAGGCTGAGGAAAAAAGTTTAAGTGTCGTGCTTTTCATTAAATCGTTATTAAATTCATTAAATTTTTATATCATATAATTATTATTAAAATCACGGCACACGAAATTTTCCCTCAACCTTATATATGTAGCTGTCATTATTTGCACACGTGTTTGTTTATATACTAACTTATGCCCATGAAAAGTCACGAACAATATCTGAGTGGCATTTCAAGGCTGGCCTTAGTGTCCACTGACCTAGTGATAAACCCTGAGCTGCTTAGGTGACCAGTGAAAAGCTCCAGCTTCGCCAATTCTTTGTGCTTATTCTTCGTCCCCAGTCTCTCAGGCCTGTTGTTGTGGTGAGACCTGTCCTTTCTTTCAGCTTGTGGAAGATGCATACTGCAGCAGCCTCTTGTGACCTCGTCTCTTCTGCGACACGTGTGCCTCGTGTGCCGTTTCCTCCAGCTTCTTTCCTTAGGGGATCTCGATTGATATTCATTCAAAACAATGTCTGACTGCAAATTTCAAGTCAACCTTTATTATTATGGTGGAGTCATTTAATGAAACTGGTAAATGCAGAGCACAACAGAGTAAATGTGGAGCTGAGCTACACAAATAAGGCAGCTTTCAATATGCTCAAACTCTGCTGCTCCCAGTGCAAACACTCGAAGTGCTCGTGTGGCAGCCATAGGGGATCCTAACGTAGAGAGATGTAGGAATGCTCTCGCTGCTGGAATGATGCGGCCAACCTTCCAGCGTTTTTCTGTCCAACTTGAGCTATAAGTATATATGCAAATTAAAAAATGAAATGTCCCTTCTCCCTATTTGACACTTGTTGCTGTACCTGTTTAGTGTAACTATAATTTCATCACGAAGGACTTAATGTAAGGCGATATCAGAGACAGATTAGCAGACTAAATAATTAATGGACTAACTAAGTAACAAACATATCTTATCACAATGGTTTATGTATATTATAGGGGTCCATCAACAATTTCGCATCAATGGTACTGCATTCAGCAATGTATAATTTCAGATGTATGCATAAATATATGCATATATAACACACACACACACACACATACATGTAAACACACATATGTATATATATGTATGTGTGTGTGTGTGTGTGCGTGTGTGCGCGCACGTGTGTGTGTGGTCGGATTAATGCAGATTGCCCAGGTAGCCCCTGCGACCTTAGCAAGGTAGGTAGCTGCTGGCTAATATATTTATTAATGTAGCCGATATTTTATTAAATCCATGTGTATATATGCATATATCCGTAGACATGCATTACGAGATGCACTACCATTGACGCAAAATTTCGATGTTGGACATTTGCACAGCTGCTCACTGTGTTGGTCATTTTATTCCGTAGTATCTACATGGGTTTTCAGGTGGCGACAATGCACACTTCATTGCCGTGTCAGGAAGTGGGAAAGGAGCTGACGTCCTTAAGCAAGACTGCAACCGACTTCTAGACACGCTGACTGATACCACATTTGCTGGTATAAGGTAGGCGATGTAGCATGTAGCTCTTGATTCTTAAAGTTCTGACGCTGACCCACAAGGCCTCCGACGGCTTGCCTCCTTCGTACCTAGCTGAACTACTACACCAGTTTCAGCCTGTTCGTGCCCTCAGGTACTGTATGACCAATAAATTAGCTGTTCCAATCCTCTGCTTAGAGACCGTTGGCGGCCGAAGCTTTAGCTCTGCAGGTTTTAGACTGTAACTTACTTCCACAATTCTTCCACAACGACAAATACTCTCCTGCTGCCGACTATGACTCATCCTTTTCAGCGATCCTATGTTGCTGTTTCCATGCTACTCACTACATCAACTGCTCTCCTGACTCTGCTAGGCTTCCCACTTTCTCTTTTTTTCGTGAGGTGAAGTCTGTTGGCTACAGAATTCGTACCGAAAGCCGCTTAGGCTGTGAGCGTGCTGTAAACAGCTCTCCTGCGTAACACCAACATATTCTTTATGGCTTTGTAGAGTTGAAGACGAAGACATATTACCTTACACTGTTTCGCCAGAGTGAAGTTCCCTGAACGATCCTCCGGGATGCAGTAGCTGGCCTGTAGAGCCATTTGCTGCAATATAGCCACCCTTCTAATCTTTGCTCCATGCTTGACAATCTTTACGGCCAATAAAGTTCTTAGATAGAGATTTGGTACTCTAAGGGTGCTACAAAGATGGCTGAATATTGTTGCTGATTTAAAATACATTAAAATCTCACAGCTGTCGCTATGTGCTTGTGTCTCGATAAATCCTATGCGATGCCTAATTTCTCACTAATTATGTTCTTATTGTCTGTACGTAGATGAGGCGAATTTTCTCATTAGAATACCTCATTTATTATGGAAAGTCTGCCCCGCATGCTCTGATAAATAAATATATGTTCTGATCTCAGTGAATTTGCTGCGGGTGTAGCAAAACGTGTCTGCCAAATGCTTTCGGACTTTTGATGATCTCAGGAAAATAAAATGCATCTCCACTTACGCAGATAGAACTTAAATAAACTGGATGGTTTAAATTTCTTGTATTTATATTTATATTACTGAGCAAATTAAAAAGGACGGTATTAGTTAGTGAGATGTATTGAATGCTTGGAGTGGCTGATCAATACCGTGCCTCACCGACTTTGTGTAGCGATCCACAATGAAGGTCGGCACATCATATGCTGACCCATTGTAAGGTTATACGACGATTCAAGTTCGGTTACACTGTAATTTATTAGCGTTATAGTGCAAAAACACATTATTACATTATATACAACATTCTTGTTTTTTATTTGACATCCGACATTTGGCCACAGCTATATGTGCAATGTTTTTGATAAGTACCTTTAAATGTATCACTGTCCTACTTACAAAAAAAGTTTGCGGTAATTAAGGGCCATTTTTCATATTTATGAGGCACAAGCGATTTCAACATACTGTTTACTACCTAGGAAAAAACATAAAGTAAAAGTTGTTCGCATAGTCATGCAGTTAAAACAACATATGAGGCTTTTTTAAGCCCCGGCTCATGTTAGAGCCAATGCTGTTAGTGTTACTTTGCTGCTCATAGTGGTACCCTTCTGAGCCACTGGCTTTGTTATTACGGAACCAAAGTGATCAACTCATGGCACACCTGTAATAATAATAATGATAACCTGCCTATACAGCAAAAAGCAATGGCAAGTTTAGTGGTCACTTTGGAAGGTAGTCCTGAGAATCCGACGACCTAGCTGGTGAGCCGACCCTACTCCCGGGCAATCTTGCAGTCCTTTCTCAAAGAGAAAACACTATAAGGGCAGAGGGAAACCTATTTCAAATTAGTTCGTGAGCGTTTCTATTATAGAAGGAACTGAAACCTAATTTTTGATTACCTTGGTTTGAAGTGGACTATTTCAGCGTTGATTAGGGCTGGCTAGTGAAACTTAAGTTATTTCCATATGTTTATATGAGACTGTATACAGGTTATTTAGTTTAATGAAATTAAAATATTTTCAGTTTAAGATGCAAGAGGTCTGTCAAAAAACTTAAAAAAATAATAGTACTAACATTAATAAATTCGGTTAGGAATTTTAGAGAACTTCAAAAACTCTCTTGCTAGTAATTCTAATATGCTGAAAAGGAAGCATGTCAGTTGGTTAGTGATAACAAGCACAGTCTTGTCAAGCATAAAAACACACAAAAGAATTAATAATAATGATAATACAATTGATAAAACTCCCTCAGAGAACTTAATCTCTTTTTAAGCGCTTTACATTCGCTGCAAAGGGAAACGCAAGTGAATGGTGAATGGTATCATGCTTGCTAAACAACATGAATAACATGGCTAGGGGTGTCATGCACAGGGTCAGCATGCAAGTGTGGTTAGTGGCAGCATGCAACAGTGTCAGCATGCATAAGCACATGAAGGACGAATCACTGGGACCCACTAAATGCTATCTAAATAGGTGAGTATTCAGTTTCTTTTTAAATGTGGTCAAGTCATGGGATGTCGAGACGGAAGTCTGAAGAGAGTTCCAGGCTTTGGGAGCCTAAGAACTAAGTTCAAGGTCTCCAAAGGATTAGAGTTTTGTACGAGGTATAGGTAAACAGTTAGATTCCAAACAGCAGATGCCTAGCATGGAGGGCGAGTAGATTTGACAGATATGCTGAAGCAAAACAATGAAGGGACCTAAAAGTGAGCGACAAACCATTGAAGTCGATCTCTATCTTGACTGGTAGCCAGTGCAAGTCGGCGAGAAGTAGTGTGATGTGGCGACTGCAATGCTCACTACAGACAAGCCTAGCTGCAGAGTTGTGCACCGGCTGTGAGCACCTGATTGCACATGCCGGTTGGCCAACAAGCAGGGAGTTACAGAAGTCAAGACGGTATGTCACAAATGCTTGGACCAACTTAAATTTGGTATCCCTATCTAAGCAAGCCCGAATTGTAGCAATGTTACATAGCTACCTCTGCCCCGGTCTCGAGTATCCTGAAACGCTCGAGAGGGTCGTCCGAAACGTCGGAGCTCTCGTGGTCAAGACGGCAGCGTTAGCCGAGACCCTCGGTTGGTGCCGAGAGGGCACATCGTTGCTACCACCGTGGTGCAACTGGATCGCCTGCTTGCCAAGCTGGTCGACATCGCCTGGAAAAGGACGGAGCACGTGAGCACCGGCGACGAGGCCGGCAAAGCCAAGCAGCTGCCGGCCCTGACCTACCTCTAGTCCTCTGCCTCTGCAGCCACTGCCGGCGAGCCGTGTGGCAAGGACGAGCAGCTTAAAGAGCTCGACTCAGCCAAGCAGGCCGAGAAGCCGCAGCTGGCAAGGCTCGCCAGGCAGCCCAAGGACAAGTTCAACGACCCAGAGCAGGCCGTCCGGCGTTTTGCCGAGCTCATCTCGTCCAGCTGCGTGCCGCCTCTGCGGCCGAGCTGCTTCGCGAGTGCTGCAACGGCATGCAGCTGGCTGTGGCTTGCCTAGCTCGGCGCCTGGGCAAGAGCCCGATGGCCGAAGCTGCTCGATCCATCGCCGATTCGCTGCGTCCTCTTGCCGACGGCCTCGCGTGGTACCGCTACTACTGACGGAACTCGACGGCAGCCGCAGGCCTGCTCGGCGCAGCTCTGTCCCATCAGCTGCTCGAGGTGGCCGGCCGTCTTCCGGCCAACTTCGTTCTCACACTCGACTGCTGCCACGCTCACTCCAGCGATCCAAAGCAGAGGATCCACATGGACGAGCGATCACCCTACTCTGGCTACGCCGTGCTGTCGTCCTGCACGGACGCCCAGGAGTGACAGTTTGGCCTCTCGACGGGGTTCACTGAGTTCCTCATCGGCGACCTCGCCAACGACGCCATAGTAACGCCATGGACGACTGCCAGCAGGCGATCAAGAGGGCGTTCCGTGAGCTTGCCTGCGAATAGGTGTACTGTCGCCCATAATAAAAGTACGAGGCCACCGTGGCAGCGGCAGCGGCTGCTGCTGCCGGGCTCGAGCAGCGGTGCCTGGCGTGTGAGTGACTTTGGCCCTACTCCAATGGCTGCCTGCAGCTCGCCGACATATTCGAGTACGTCACGGCTCACCTGTGCGTCGACCTCATGCGACTCGTCCAATGCCGAGCTCTACCTGCCGGTGGCACACTCCCTGTCGAAGCGGCCGACATGCGAAGCCCTCGTTCGCCTGCAGCAGAGGGATCCCTTGGCCGACGCCGTGGAGCTCGTCGTCAGCTTGAAAGATTGCCGACAGACGTGCCGGCGACCGTGGAGCAAGTTCAAACCGCCGTCCTTGCCGAGATACAGCAGTTTATGAAGGATGAAAAGTTTACCTTTGGTGAGCTATCATTTTTGTGCAAAACTCGTAGCTCGTTATTCTCGAGACTTTGGCGTGGGATAATAATCATTTTTGCTTTTTTGCTCAGCGCATTGCAGCAGAGCTTGAAATGTGAGAGATCTATTTTTTGTTATCCAAGCTGTTTAGTGGGCCCTATTCTTGTGGTTTCATTGAGAAAATTTAAGGAAATCATCATCCTTTGGGGTAACCTTATCATCCTTTCACAGGTCCTCTCCATTAGAAAAGTATATTTCAAGGTCTCGGATTTATCTTTCTTCCAAACTTATATGATTCATCGGAGCTGTTACCATTCACCGGAATAAAGGTCAGGTCTCTATGAGCACTTTGTAATCTGGTCTGAAATAACGGTTTGACAGAAGTTGCTGCTTGCTTCAGAGTTACTCTCAAGATCTTAATAATGATAATAATAATAGCAATAATGCATCAGATAAAGCACCCTCAGAAAAAAATCAACCACTTTCTAAGTGCTTTAAATTATCATACGTGAACTCGAATAGAACCGCTCTGTGAGTTTATTGCATGCTTACCTAAAATGCTTATTTTACAGTGCATTCATGTAGTATTAGCCAGGAATTGGCCAATAGTGGCCTAAGCCTTGAAGGTTGGCAGAAAATAAGCTAGCGACTGGTTTGGAAAAGTTGCGGTTTCTTTATTATCGGATTTGTTACTCGAATGCATAAAGAATAAGCAGACGTGGTGCATTTAAGAATCGCACAGCTAGCTGCCCTGACTCGAATCGTATAGCCATTCTCGTACGAACGTCAAAACCGATGGAGACCGTGCCTTTAGTTCTTCTCCTCTCAAAGCCTGAAACTCACTACCGACGTTCGTCACAGCGTCCCCTGAGATCAAGTCATTTAAAATGAACTATAACACTCACGTTTATATTACAGCATTTGGTGGGTCTTTGTGATTCGTACATCGTGTGCATGTACCTGATTGCACTAAGCCTGCTGCTCGCTTGGGTTATCACCAATCATTTGGTAATGCTATCTATCCAGCCTCTGTAAATTGCCTGGACAGAGGTTCAGTTCTATGAGGGTGCTATGTAAATGTATTTTTATTACTATTATTATTATTATTGTCAGTTCGAATGGTGGGTTTTAGTTAACTCCACGGGCATCTATTCTATAACGCCAGCTTGGTATAGAACGATGCCTGGCGACTCTATCATAATCATTATGCCCTGTTTCAAATCTTGACGGCATTGAGATGTTTTCCTTAGGCCACCGGCACTAATTATATCCTGGTGATCAGCAAATCCTTGTTTGGAAAAGTATAACTTGGGACTAGAAGACACTGAAATATTTCCCCATTAGGAATCATCACCGAGTCGCACTGGTCGTACTGGTGGTGCGGTGCCTCCTGCGAAAATGTGCTGTTCTTCATTGGCTCAAGGTGTCAGTTCTTGCGTGGCATGCAAGGATTGAAGCTGTGAAGTGAGCTGAACAATGCTGCTGCTGCTGCTGCTGCTGGCAGCAAGCTCTGCTGTATCAGGCGGCCTATCGCTGGCTGTATTATTGCGATCTATTCGGCCTGCCGACTTTGGCACGATGTCACCTAACCCCTCATAACGTTAACGGAGGGCCTGGAAAGTGATTGCGTTCTCTGAGGGCGCAATGAAAACTTATCAGCATTGTCATTATAACCTTTGACTAGATTGCTTCGAAATCCTTTTGAAGACGTGACATTGGCACCTGCTTTGGCATGCAACCTTGCCGGCTGCAGTCAACAGGAAGGTCGCTCCAGCGCTGTCGTTGCCGCCGACCTCTTGCCAACGGCTCGCCGGGAATTCAGCGCCTCGGCCCAGGGCGGCTGCTCGACCCGTCCTCAAACGAAAGGCTCGTCTCTCAATTGAGGCGAGCAGGAGTGGCAACGACACCCGTGCGGACCAGTTCAACCTGCAGGCGTCACCAAGGGGCGCCAGTGTGCAGGCGCGTGTCGGTGGGGCCGTGCAGTGGGAAGACATTGATGAGCCTGCAGGTCATCCGCCAGCCGATGCTGGCACCGACGACGCCAGTTCGGTGGCTCGTTCCACCGTCGCGTAGGCCGAGAAAGTTGCGCCCGCTAGCCTTCTCTCTCACCTCACGCTGCGCACGGCTGCCTGCGAGATAACTGACGATTCGGTCATGAAGACTATGCTCAGTAAAGGTTTTGCTATTCACTGCTCAGTCAGCCTGTAGGCTGCTATTGCTGCTTTGCTTAGGGACTCCGCTTGCGTGTTAACCATGAACGTGTGCGAAGGAACGAAACACAGCAGCGGCCTCCTCGGCTGGGACTTAATATATAACTTAGTAGGGCAAAGATGCAAGTGCTCAAAGTTGCAAGGTTCGACAACATTGTCTCGAACGAAGTTGCACAATTTTGACTCTCCCAATGACTTTCAAATGATATATGGGCTTTTAGTGCTTAGGTTTTAGGAAGCGTTAGTTAAGGGCAACTTTTTCTTAATTTGAAAAAATAATTCGAAAAAAACGTATATATGCATTAAATATATATTTCAGCCTATGGATGTCTGGTAATATTAGAGCCTCTTAAGACGCTGCTACATGGTTTGTTTTTCCTTTGCTGAAGTAGCTGCGATGGCTCCTGTTTGACCAACAGATTCAGAGTAAAGTTCTTACGCATGCCCCTATTGTCAGCTATCGCTTGGCTCCTTAGTACCTAGCTGAACTCTGCTCCTGTTTCGGAATCCTCGTGCCCTCCGGTACTCTATTGTTAATGCATTTGCTATTACATTCATACGCTTAAAGACCATCACTGACAGAAGCTTCTGCTCTTAAGGTCCTAGAATGTGCAACTCACTCCCACAGTTCCAATGCAATGACATCCATTTGTATTTTGAGCGTTTTTAAGTTACAGACGAAGGTACACTGCACTACATTCGTACTCTTTTTAAGGCTGTGCTGTAGATACATGACAGATAACTCATCTGCGAAAAATATTGTGATCCAAGCTTAAATACCTAACAGAAAGAAAGAAAATGTCAGCTGATCGCGTAGCCTTAACGGCTTGTACCCCATGCCCCCTGCTTACTGTGGGCAATAAAGAACCGCCCACTTCAGGGCTCGAAACCACAACCTGGCTCGTGAAGAGCACCGATCTTACCTCTGATATAACACTTAAGGAAGCGCTACCGATAAGAAAGTGATCGCATTGAATGTTACAGTCACAGGAATTGAGTAGAAGATTTTTGTGGCTCAGATCAACTCTCCAAACGCCATCGAGAAAATCAGCTGTAATGGCAAGTTCCATTGGGAGAGTGGTTTGCAAGTGCGTTTTTTGCGTTTTTGGACAAGTGCTAAGTCAAGACCGGCCGTTTGAAACGCTTAGGACGGACGTTCGCTAAAATATCATAACTATACTAAGTGCAGCTGATGTCCTCGAACGGTGGGAATTTGGGTATTTTAAAGTTTTTTTTTTAGCTCCGATTGTCATGCTAACACGGGCAGCCCTACCTCGTTAATGCATTAAACTAAATACAGTTGCGTGATTGCTCAGTTCTTGTTTAGCTGCTGAATCGTTCAGCTGACTTTTGTGTTGCACCTGATACTGCTAAAGACTTGCACGCTTGGCTTAGCAAGTATCCTTATATAATTGATGTGCTGCTTAAATACGAGATTTATTTGCATAGCTATGTTATTTACACTTTTACCGCATCTTTGGAATTTACTTTGGCATGCACACTAATATGTAAAGACCCTGGAACGAGTCGTGACAGATCAGCCTAACTCATATCTTGAAACTTCAAACTTGCTAGTAGGTTCCAGCACTGCATGGCAACGGTTTTAGTCCTATCTCAGTGGGAGACTCCAGAATGTTGATGCACATGAACAAAGCTCATCCGAAGAACCTCTGAAATATGGAGTACCTCAGGGCTCCGTGCTATGCTTGGTCCGGTTATTTTCATGGTTTATAATCTCCCTCTTGTCGACGTGATTGCCAAGCATGATCTAGGCTTTCACTTATGTGCAGATGTCATTCAGTTGTACCTGTGCCTTGATCCGTCCCAGCCCTCGAGAACGTTGAATTCTCTTACCTCCTTTGCTCCACGTATTGATGACATCCTCATACGGATGGTACAAAACCTTCTTAAATTGTAGGATAATAAATCCAACTGACTAGTTAGTGGCAAACCAAGTGTGATTCAGAAATTAAAAGGTTAATACTCACAGTCTTCTCTAACAGCATATGTCTTGTTTAATCTGCACGAAATCTGGGTGTCCTGCTCCAAAGTGACCTTTTATTAAACGACCACATCAGCTCTACAGTCAAGTCTGCCTACTTTCAGCTAACATCGCTATAGTTACGGATTGCTTAGACAGGGATACTACATCCATATTGATCTGAGCATTTGTGGCATTCAGTTTCGACTTCGGTCACTAGTTATTTGCTGGACTCACGGTCTGTGCACTTAATCGCCTGCAGCTGGTTCACATCTCTGCAGCTAGGCTAGTTCTGTCGTGAGCGTCCCGGTTGCCACATCTCACCACTACACCACTCGCTGACCTGTACTGGCTACCAGTCAAGCAACGCATCGACTTTAGGAATCTGTCACTTAGTTTTAGGTCCTTTTATTCTTTGGCTCTAGCCTATCTCTCAGATCTACTCACCCACCAGGCTAAGCATCGTACCATCTGCTTTTCGGAATCTAACTGTTCACCTATACCTCGTAAAAACCTCAAATTCTTTGGATATCGTGCCTGTAGTTCGTATGCTTTCAAAGCCTGGAAATCACTCCCGACTTGCGTCACGATATCCCCGTCACTTGACCACATTTAAAAAGGAACTAAAACGGACCTATTTATCACATCAGTTATTTGGTTCCTGAGAGTTGACCTTTATGTGCTTGTGCGTACTGATATTGCTCATGATGCCTGCCACTAATCATGCTTGCATGCTGACCCTGAGCATGTCGCCCCTAGCCTAACCATATTCTTGTTGTTTATTGAGCATTCTTGCACTAACCATTCGATCGTGCTTCCTTTGCAGCAAATGCAAAGCATCCAGAAAGAGATTGAGTTCTCTGAGGGCGCTATATCAAATTTATTATTATTGTTATTATTGTTACAAAAAGGGCAGTGGAACAGCCTCATTCTCGGATACTGGTCGACACTGTGCTGGACCAGCTGCACGCTCGATCTATGCTCTCAGATTTTGGAGAGCTGTATTAATCATTGTACTTATGAGTTCGTTGGATGATTGGTATTGATACTTCTACTTACCGAATCTTTGATTATTTTTTGGACGGGTAGTCTTCGTTAAAACTCTCCGTTGGCCATTATATTGAGCTGCTACAATGCGAAGGTGCCAGATTAAGTTAGTCTGCTTGATTTCACGTTTACCTTTGATCACGGGTATGAGGCATACGGGTTATATTTTGCAGCAAGCTTTGCAGTGTTTTATTCTTGCCTGACTACGCGACTAGCCAGACGAGGTTTTCGCTTTATTCAAGCCATGATTTCTGTAGTTATATTAGAATTGTTGAATCGTGGATACAGCAAACTTGTTCGATGGCTGTCAAATTTAGCGTTAAAAAAGGATCCTATTTGTATACCAAATCGTTACGGTTTTCCGATTTGTTTTATTGGCTTTCTGTTCGAGGGATATACTTGGACTTCTTTTGCCCGTCTAAAAAAAGGTAGGGTTAAGAATAAACCCTTAGCAACTCAAACGGTAACTCACTGCTCACTGGCCTACCGGCATGTGCAATCAGGTAAATACAGCTGGCGCAAAACTGCTCAGCTAGGTTTGTCTGTCGTGAATGTCACAGTTGCCACATCGAACCACTTCTTGCCGTCCTGAACTGGCTACCAGTCAAGCAACGAATCGACTTCAAGGTTTTGTCGCTCAATTTTAGGTCAATTCATTCATTGGCTCCAGCCTATCTCTCAGATCTTCTCCTCCACCAGGCCAATATCGTACCACCCGCTTCTAAGAGTCCAACAGTTAACCACTAGATTGTAAAAACCTCAAATACTTTGGAGACCGTGCATTTAGCTCGTACGCTCCCAAAGCCTGGAACTCACTCCCGAACATCCCCTGATCTGACCACGTTTAAAAATAACTTAAAAACAAATCTATTTAGAGCAGCATTTAGTGGGTCCCTATGATTCGTCCTTCATGTGCTTATTCGTGCTGAAACTGTGCATGCTGCCAGTAACCCCATTTGAATGCCGACCCTGTGCATGTCACCCCTAATCATGTTATTCATGTTGTTTATCAAGCATGATATTACTCACCATTCAATTGCGTTTCCCTTCGCAGCGAATGTAAAGCACCTAGAAAGAGATTGAGTTTCTCTGAGGCCGCTTTATAAAGTGCATTATTATTATTATAAAAGTATTAATATTAATTGACTCTGTCTTTTTTGGAATCACGGCATTCTTGCTTAGACAGTGCTTCTACTACTAAGTTGCGATTGGAGCCTGGCTAATATTAGCTCGTCGGTATTTTTTTGATATTTATATGATGATCGGGGGATTCTTTCGTTAACCGTGCAAGATAAGTCTTGAGTCCCGCCATTTCAAGTGGTTCTTGCAGGTTTTTGTTCGTATGGTAAGATAATTTTTCATACAATAATTAGCAATTATAAAATTTATAATTAAAATATTTTATGATTTTGATATTTTTTTATTGTCACAAATAAAAATTTGTCTTTTTTGAAAAAGTATAAATAAATAAGCTTGCCACTTTCTCTGTATTTAGCATAGGAGCAACAAGATGTTGGCAGTTTGCACCAGTTTGGAGCCGAGCTACCGGTTCATAACCAACTCCTGAGGTCGCTTGAGATGATTCTCGTTTATTCTTGCTTAGGCTGTGAGTGCATACACACAAATCTCCTGCGTAACTCCCGCGTAGTCTTTGTGGTTTTGCGGAGTTACAGATGGAGATACATTATGTAGCTGAAAATAGGCAGACTTGACCGTGGAGCTGATGTGGTTGTCTAGTGAAAGGTCACTGTGGAACAGGACACCTAGATTAAGTGCAGATTCAATAGATGACACGCTGGCGGAGCTGGCTTGGAGCATCACGTTTTTTAATATTGGAATCACACTTGGTTTTCCCATAACTAGTAAGTTTGTTTTGTCGTCTTCAATTTGTGAAAGTTTTCTCCATCCATGTGGGGATATCAATACACGCAGTAAGGGTGTGTAGAGAATTTGACCTGCGGGAGGGCTGGAAGGAATCAAATCAAAAGTTCAGCTGAGTGTTATTTGCATAGAAGTGAAAGCCTAGATTGTAGATGGGCCGTCGGATGATCATGATCGCTCATATCAATATTATACAGTATTCGGGATAGGAGATTTGTTTACAAAACTTCACTGGGTTAACTAATTCACATACAAAAAGTTCGGAAAACTTGTTAAGAATGATTAAGTGTTGCTACTTATAAACCAGCTCTCGTAGAAGGGTGACGTAATAGCTTGAACGTGTGCAATTTCTTAAAAAAAAATTTGAAACACCTATTCGCGGAACACTGCATATAGTTACATTAGGACCATCTACAGTTAGATAGAAAATGGTTCCCTATTTTGTAGATCTCTCTTGACTCTGACGGAAAAGTCTGCAGTTTTCGTGTGAAAAAGAGAGGCTAAAAGTGGCTTAACGTGTACCACTGACGAACGATGTAAGTAATCCGTAAAGCTCATTAGATTACTAATGGTCGCAGTTACGACACTTTTACTAGGAAACCCATAAGATTACACAGTGAAGGCACTGATTAGAAATAAACGGCTCGTCACTTAATTGATTCGAATATTTTATCCACTCTTATTATTTCCAATTCCATTTGCAGCAATTGTAAAACGCCTAGAAAGAGATTAAGTTCTATTAGGGAACTGTATCAAGTGCAGTATTATTATTATTATCATTACCTGTAGTCACATGTTCACTTGGATTTTCAATTTTTCTTACTTCTTCTGGCATGGCCAAGTTGTTAGCAGTCACAATATCATCATTGGCTTCAACGGAGTGAGGCGGTCCACTAAAATTGTGTGTAGGATCAGCTATTGATCTTCGGTTTATTTCTAAATGAGATGTTTAATTTCCTTGATCATCTATAACGTAAAAAATAATTATCAAGCCGTAAAAAAATGAGCTAGGTAAATATTAAAGCTGTGCACATGCTAATATCTGTATCAGCTTAACTAGCTTAGCATTACATTAAGCAAATGCTCGAAGTGAATGGTTATAAAGAAGACTGTTCCAGCACCAGAGAGCGGTAATAGCAAAGCATTTCAGTAGTCTCAATCTATAGCTTAATACTGCAATGCCAAAACTCCGGTGGAGCTGCATTACGCGCAGAAGCCGATATAAGTGTTGTACCATTATTCTGCTGATTCAAGTTTCCATTGCCTGATTTAATAACACGCTGTCACTTGCCACTTTAATGTATTGCACAACCAACTGAGCTCACGCAGCTCTTGAACGGTGAGCGAGCCTGAGGCGAGCTTGCGAGAAGCAATGCACTTGTGTACATGCTTTCATATAAATGCAAGGGAGAAATTTTCTCGAAGCGATTTTCTTAATTCCAAGCTATTTTTAAGAGCACTAAAATATACAAAACGCTACTGTGTTATTCTCATTATAGACATTATACTGTTTTTTTTCAGTGTCGGCTACAAAAACTGACATGGTTACTGCTGGTTAGTGAGTCTATTCTTGAAATCAAGCCAAGTAATTTTTTGTACCGAAGAGTCTGTAGCAGAAACTAATTAAAACATGCAATTTTTAACGCATATGTATGAGCAGCTTGAGGCACTGTGAGACGAGGCAAAACTGTTAGACCTGCGAAAGCATTAGCCAAGCCTAGTAACGGAGCTAAACAGAAATCTTACCTACGATCGAAACCGCGAGAACTTATTAGCAGTTCTATTTTGAATACGATCACGAAAAAATATTGTAGTAATCTAAGGCAATTGATTGTTGGCAAAGCACTAATTTGGAGACGACTATTAAAAACAGTTAACCGTGGAGGCATTGTCCAGGTGAATCTACAATGTAGAAACTACACGAAAAAAGCTTCTGTAGCGTACACTCTCCAAGCTAAATGATTGGGAAGCTAACTTATGCTCTTTAGATGGCAAGAGACACGAAGGCACTACAATTGATGCAGCATTACAGCTAGATGTGCAGGTGTCAATCCATAGGCTTTGTGGGTTAATTTCTGCCTATCACTTCATCAACGGGAAGCCATTGCTGCACCTTCAACAACTGATACACATGAGATCCTATCATTTTTTACCATGCTTGCTGCTATACACACCATATGCAGGGCATCAATAGCTGTTGAGTATTATTAGTTCTTTCGATAGTCCAGCCAAAATTACGTTACAGTACCTTTGCCTAGAAATAACCAGGGAACTAATTAAGTATCTAGCCAACAACTGAGGTAGGGAGGATTTAATCCTGGACACAGATTAAATTTAATAACGACCCCTAGTAGTCACCTGATTTGATTGTGGTTTTTAGGTTCGAGTGAATTCAAGCAAGAATTCAGTTTTCATCAGCTGCTGCAGCAGAGTTCGGCAGTTTAAAAGATATATTTCTCGCCTTCTGACATAGAGAGCTCTAACGTGAGTTCGTTTTCATTGCAGAATTCTTACGAAAACCGAAGATCTTGAGAGCATCGTATACGGAAAACGATACAGCAGAAAAGACAAATGCAGCTCGGTATCGTCAGCTATTTAGTAATAGCCGACCCCATGGGCCGTAATCAATTGCTGGCAAGGGTTGGTATCAATAGAGAACATTAGTCTGAGAATAGACCGCCAGATTACTAGTCTGCTGGGTCAAAGGTTAACACCCCATGATAAGGAATGAGCAGGATTGGACAGGTGCATCTGAAGCAGGCTCGTGTCCTGTCCGTCACATCGACAGTTTGATTGTTGGCCTCAAGTGTTTAAGTAAGCTATCGGGATCAAAAGTCTTAAACGGAACATATAGATCGAGCTTAACCAGTATAGTTAGTAATGCCACCAACATCGTTTGCTATTTTAATATTATTGATCACATAAATAGAAATATAGCTCATTTGAATGGTGCTCTAAGAGAACTTAACCTCCATTTGGATACTTCATTCGTGCTATGGTAATGGAATACGGTTGCTTATAATAATAATAATAGTAATAATAATTCACTTGATAAAGCGCCCTTAGAGAACTTAATCTCTCTCTAGGCGCTTTACATTTGCTGTAAAGTGAAATGCAATTGAATGGTAAGTAAAATCATGCTTGAAAAAACAAACGGAATGAATAATATGGTTAGGGGTGACATGCACAGGGTCAGCATGCAAATGTGGTTAGTGGCAGCATGCACAGTGTCAGCACGCATAAGCACATCAAGGACGAATCACAGGGACCCACTAAATGCTGTCCTAAATAGGTGTGTTTTTAGGTTCCTTTTAAATGTCGCGACCTGGGTCCTGAAGTCGCGGTTTTGAATCCTGTGGTGGCCATCCTTTATTCCCGCTACTCAGTGGCGACGATAGCCATAAAGGTTCTTCTTTTGCTAAACCAAGAAGGCTATTAAATCAGCTACTATTTGCATTTTTACTTTGTAGCACACGACCTCAGTCATCAAACACATAAGCCTTGACCTTGGCTAAGACAAAAACCTTAACAACTGAGCTACAGCAGGACAGGGCATGTTAAAAGAGTAGTAACGGTAAAGTGGTGTCGATTGAATGCCAATTGAAAGTTATGTGATAACTCTTACAGTGTCTTGACTAGACGATTAACAACAGTCCTTTTGAGAATGTTATGCAAAAAATGAAAAGGGCGACTGGATGATATTTGGCTAGGAGGTGTGAGTCCAATCGGCCTCTTATATATTGATGCAACAATGGCGGGTGTGAAAGAATTAGATACAACCCTTTGAACGGAAAGACATTAAATACCTCAGTAGTGGCTGGACTAAGTTTGTTCACTAATGAAGACCCGAGATATTTTTGCATACAGTCTTCAGATTATGAGATCTTTTCACAAAAACTCGTTATACTAACTTTTTTAGACGAAACATTTGATAGATTTTTTAAGGATCAAAGGTTGCTACAAAAACACCATTTCTTGTAGGACAAAGCATTAAAGAGGCTTGAATGTGTTCATTTTCCTAACGAAAAGTGAAAAATAGCTAATGTCTGAGCCGTGCACACACATACAGTTAGACATTTAGAGTTGTTCAGCAAATGATTCCGTGTTCTGTAGATTTATTATGAGTCTGAATAGGAATTCTGCAGTTTTCATGGGAGATGCCGCAAGTGGCTTAAAATAGTAATTATGAACACGCGCTAGAAATGGACATGCTTAGGTACTGCTACAGCCAGTCGTGCTCCCTCGAACAGCCGTTCCAAGGGCAAGTGTGAAATATGGTGGTCGCCCCTAAAGCTTCTCGAGTCAGATTTGATCTATTTTAAGTCGTCAATTTGTTGGCCTGAACTAGATCGAGTTGCAAAGCACTGATAGGCGATTCTACCAAACCTTAGTAGTTTGTATACAAGATTCTTATGCAGCTAGGTCAGTCTTATGACTGAACTCCACGAGAACATTTACTAGTACAACCACACGAACAGGATTCTAAATCCAACATGCTCTCAATACTGGGGAAATCACCCCATACATTTCCAGTGTCTCCGTCGGGTCAACACTCAAATTGATATGGGGCCGGAACAGGAAATAACAGCAATCGCAGCATCGGCTCGGGCATGCTCGGGCATGCATCTGAAGAAAGCTCCGACGCCCCTTTCATCGCTTCACATCTAGCTGTCAACGAAAAGAGGAAATTCACCACGACGAGTTTCCACATTCAGATAGAAGAAACTGGGACGAGGTGGGATAAACAATGACTTCCTTCATCTCTAAATATGATGCAGGTACCCCTTAAGTCTATCACATTGTGCCAAATGCCGAATACTGCACGTTTGGGCTGGCGAGGCAATACTAAATCGCACCCACAGGCATACATACATAAACACACGCGTGCGCACACACACAGACACGCACACTCTCACTTACGCAAACACCCACACACAATCGCAAACACAGGCACATACTCACTCACACACACGCACACATAATGCGAGCACCTTTATTATGCAGCCGTGTATGTTTGAGTCCACCGATTAACTTCCACTGCTGATGCGGTGTAACAGCAGAGGTAAGAGATATTTAGGGGTGATCTGAGATGGTAAGCAGACATGCAACACACCTATTTATGACAGCATTAGTGGTTCCCTGTGATTCGTCTTTTATGTGCTTATGTGTGCTGACATTTTTGCATGCTGCCACCCACTACACTTGTATCCCGACCCTGTGAATATCAACCCTCACGTTATTCACGTTGTTTATCAAGCATTATACCATTCATCGTTCTATCATGGTTCCCTTGCAGCAAATGCAAAGCGCCTAGAAAAATATTGAGTTCTCTGATGGTGTTTTATCAAGATTATTATTATTTTTATTATTATGCAAAAGAGTGTTAGGGGTAGTGTCCTAAGTTATTACTATTTCCAGAACGTAGCAATCGATATGAGTAGCATAAACTAGTGTTACGAACTTATGAGTATCGGAACAAGCAAACGTTCTCTAGAAATTTCTCTAGTTCAAAAGATCTTCACTTCTCTAGTCAATAGACAAAAGGACATGATTACTGCTTCGGGCACAAAGATGGAAGCTAAGGTCTCTGGCAATTTAAATTTAGGCCTGCCATAGGAGAATGCATCTGTAAGGAACTCCGAAAAATCTTACGTGGAGAAGTTTAGACAGTGGCAAAGAGGTCGGTAATCACACATGTGAAAGGCATGGCGTTTTTCAAGGATCTTATAGCACATGATTTAAACAGCACCCCATGCAAAAAATCCAGCTATGTTGGAAAAATGATTGACAAATAACGACAGTACATCTACCACTTACCGACCTACCTCAAATAAACCCACCTTTTCAGTCCTAATGTTCTGAATATACGAGAGACTACATTGTCTCATTTATTCTCGCCTGAGGTAAAAATAAGGCATCATCCATGTCGCAATCAGACAAGAAATGACGAATGTCTGGTGACGAAAACAAAATGTCTGATCTATCATAGGCTGAGCTAAGAGTTTGGCTTCCTCCATCTCACGACGAGGAAAATAATTACGAACGTCTGATGACATTTCAAGTGAAAAATATCGGGCTGAAATTTGAAATGAGTGTTTGCAGTTGTTCTCATGCAGAAGTAATATTGCGTTTTGAAAAATTCAAGTTAAAGCGTTGAATTTCATCCAAGTAATGGAATTTGCAACGTAGGCAAAGCTGAGTCAAGCCGATTCTCGAATAAAAACATGATTTCGAACACTTGGCGTGTCTGCTACATCAAATATACCTACAGTTCCTGGATCTAAGACTAACAGTAAAGCGCTCGGGCTTCACGACATTCACGACGAAATATACCTACACGACCTGGGTCGTAAATCACGAGCGACCCGGGTTGTGGGTTCGAGCCCTGAAGCACGAAATTCTTTATTGCCTGCTGCAGCAGGGCGATTTCCCTGAATGGTTCTTCTGCAGCTATCTCAATGAGGCTTTGAATCAACGCCTCATTTATCTAATTTTATTTATCTATTTATTTATTTAAAATTGATTGATCAACTAGCGTTTACCTCTTTTTTTAATTACTCGAATAGGACTTGGAATAGGTAATCCTGGTAAATCCTAGGTTTAAGCATTCCATCTTGAAGCTCTGTAATCCGACTAGAAATGCTATTCCAGTGATGGCTACGTTTAGTCCGAGAACACAGAGGTGAAAATGCTTTCAATCCTTATTCATTATTATTTTTTATCATTATTTACTTATTTATTAAGTTAATTAATTAGCTTTATTACAAATTGAGCTGTTTCCAAGTCACATGCATGTCACTAATCAAGCTAAATGTGAATATCTCAATGTATAATTAAAATAAAATAACGTTCAATAGTTGCGACATTAGACGTGCAGTTGATGACAAAAAATTGATAAAATTGGTTATATGCATATATGCTGCTTTCGATTTAATTCAAGATAGACTTGGTTTTGCAAAGAACTTTTTTTAATTTTGGGCAAATATTGGAAAATCTTCAGTTCGTCTCGATGTAGTTACAGTCTTTCGAAAGATACCATAAATGAACCTTTTACTTGGAAGAAATGATTAACATTTTCTGTATTTGTATTCTTGACGTTTACGCTTAGGCAAACAATAGACAGGAAATATGATGCATATTCCATTGGTCCATTTTAAGAGAAGCCCGCTCAGATTATCGATAGCTTGATGGCCAATAGGTTATACTAATTTAGTGCATTTCTCTATCGAGATGAAAATACTTAGCAGCTAAGAAAGTGCAACAATTTGTGGGGACTTGTTAGTTACCAGTTCTATATATTTACCTTAGCTTCATGTACGCGATATTAAATTCATGAACTCAGATAAAGTCAGCGTTGATAAGAAAATATTTTTACTGGCTACCGTGAAAAGTTAACAAGCGTGCGTATTACTGCCGGAATAGACTGAAGAAAAATAAATATCGAACTAAATGCCTGCAAATTTGCTGCAAGCAAATCAACAAAAAACGTATGTTTAGGTGCTTTGTATGGAGTATGCAAGAGCAAGCAAACATTTACTGAGCCCGACATTTTTAAGCAAACATGAACACTCCCAAATTCACTTGCTAGTATGATCCTGGCTAATTGCATGTTCTAAATAATGCATAGGTTACCATGCAAAGTGCAGAGGGACAGACTAAGACAAGTTGAAAAGGCGGACAACTGAAATGGAAAAGTTTACTTGAACGGGGCGTCCATTGATAATACTTACATGCTGCAAACTCACATAGAACAAGCGATGCTATAATGGCTGATATCTTAGCCGCAGAAGCTTTTTATGAAGTTACTTTGAAATTAAAAACATCGCTAAAGTACTGTACATTCCGAAAAGAGACTGTGGGGGCCAAGTAATATGCTATTATGACCTCAGGCGTATAAAGCAAATACTAAATATTAAGCGTGTAAGCTTCTTTCGCATACTGGAAGTAAATAACTGATAAACTTCAAACGTTTCTTCAAGCTGTCTCCGAATCATAGTTCGAATCTAATGCGAGATTTGAAAATTCGAAATTTCTTTACAAGATTAAACATTCGAATATCCATTGGCCAGCAGAAAATCATGTAAGTATTTACCATGTTACTGAGTTCCTATTAAAACAGCTATAGAGGCGAACCTGTTCCTTACTTACATTCCTAATGTTTCACTGATCAGTATTTGAATGCACTCCAGTAACGACTTAGGGAATCTAATAGAGATTAATAGACTATTGTTAAAAGTCAAAGTATCGACATTTCCTAACGAAATCCTCAAGGTTAATCAGTAAAAGATCAGTTTAGAAATAAATTACACGTCGTTTATTTGATTGGAATATCTTAACCTTACTTATGCTTTCCATGTGCACACCTGTAATATAACGCTCACCTGGATTTTCATAGTTGCTGACTTCCTCATTCCTTCTGCATAGATGGATATGCTGTAATAATATATTGATATGTATTTAATGTATATAAGGTATCATGGATGGCTGCTGTACATGAGAATCATGTTCTGGGTTAGATGTTGATTCTGGGTTCATTTACAGCATAGGTATTCTAATCCTCAGATCATCTATGCACTTACCGAAACTGAGGATAAAGCACTGAGGGTTTCAGAGTAAGCATCAATGCCTCACATGTGCTACTTTTAACTGTGCCACTTTAATGCAGACTACGCTTAGTTATGCCTTCGCTTTGATACCTCCCGGCACTCCAGCAATATATATTCTCTCAAATCCCTTGCATGACCGCATTGATAATAATAATAATAATAATAATGCACTGGATAAAACACCCCAGAGAACTTAATCTCTTTCTAGGCGCTTTACATTTGCAGCAAAGGAAAAAGCGATTGAATGGTAAGTAAAGTCATGCTTAAAACACAAACAAAATGAATATTATGGTTAGGGGTAACATGCACAAGGTCAACATGCAAATGTGGTTAGTGGCAGCATGCTCAGTGTCAGCAGGCATAACCATAACATCGGTGCACAAAGTTGATAATGAGAAACCAAAAAACTAGTTATGGGCAAACCTATTGATGCGGAAATTGGTATACGTAGCGCTCAAAATTGGCTCCCCCAGCATATTTTCAGTTGCGTCTGAGCGAAATGTAGGTGTGCTGTTCTAAAGCGACCTTTCATTAGACGCCCTCATCAGCTCCACAGTCACGCCTGCCTACTTTCAGCTACACTGCCTTGCTAAAACTCTGGATTGTTTAGACAGGGTTACTACATCTGAACTGGTCCCTGCATTCGTGGAATCCCGTATCGACTTCTGTGACTCATATCATTCCGTCTATCGGCCTGTGCAATCAGGATTTCACAGTTGGTAAAAAATGCAGCTAGGCTTATCTCACGTTAGCTTCGCGTTTGCCACATCACACCACTTTTCGGACACCTGCACAGGCTCCTAATCAAGCAGCCATCGACTTCAAGGTTATATCACTCAGTTTTTGGTCCCTTCATTCTTTGGCCGAAGCCTACCTATCAGATCTACGTCTCTACCGGGCTTAAAATCTTACCACCGCTTTTCGGAATCTAATCGTTACCTGTACCTCATATGAACCTAAAATCCTTTGCATACCGTGCATGCAATTTGAATGTCCCTCAAGTCTGTAACTCTCTTTCGAGTGGTGTCACGACGTCATCCGATGACATGACCACATTAAAAAAACTAAACATGATTAAATTTATCACGCATTGAGTTGGTCCATGCGATTTGGCCTTTTGGTGCTTCTCCACGCCAACACTCTGCATTCTGTCACTAACCATATTAGCACGCTGAGCATGCATGTATGTATATATGTATGTATCTCCGTCTGTAAGTCCCCAAAGTCATAAAGACCTTGTGGGTGTTACGCAGGAGAGTTTTGTATAGCGCACTCACAGCCTAAGCGGCTTTCGGTACGCATTCGGTAGCCAACAGACTTCGTCTCACGCAACAGAGAGAAAGTGGAAAGCATAGCTGAGCCAGGAGAGCAGTTTTGGTAGTGAGTAGCATAGAAGTAGCAGCTCAGGACCGCTGAAAAGGATGTGTCATAGTTGGCAGTAGGAGAGCATGTGCAGTATTACCTCTAACCATGTCATGCTTGTTTTTATTGAGCATGCTACCATTAAAAATTCAATCATGCGTGCTTTGCAACAATTGCAAGGTGCCTGTAAACAGACACTCGCATGCTGAACTTGTGCATGTCATCCCTAACCATGTTATTCATGTCGTTTATCAAGCATACTATTTCTCACCATTCAATCGCATTTCCCTTTGTAGCGAATGTAAAGCGCCTAGAAAGAGATTGTGTTCTCTGAGGGCGCTTTATTAGGTGCATTATTAATATTATTATTAAGTGCTTCGAGGGCACTATAACGAATGTACTGTTACTATTATTACTATTGTTCTCAGCGACAGCACATAATAGATGGCAACGATTAGTGCATATTGCTAATATGTCTGTAGAATCATTCGGCTTCACGACTTGAGACGTCGTTGTCTTTGAATACTTGCTGACACAGACATAGCTAGGAAAATGCTCAGGTGGGCCAGACATTGATGCTAGTAGCAGCCATCGGGTTTTTCACATGTCTCTTTTATGACGCCCCAAGAGAAAAACGCAGTGCCATCTTTTTATAACTCGAAAATAAATGTGCAAGAGTCTGTTTAAATCCAAGTTAAGCTGTTGGTGCGTCAAATGTTTTTGTAAAGCATCTATAGCATATAATATCTAAAAAAAATTGCTTTTTCTAGGAAAATGACTCAAGGGTCAATGATGTTAGCTGTGGAGTATTGAATCCTTTTAGCTGAATATATGAGCTAGAAATAGTAATGCAAAATAGAGCATACCAATGGAGTCATAAAAAACTTACTCAAAATACAATCGCTAAAGCTCTAACCAGCCGCCTGCTACTGCAGGTCGTTTATTCATCGCCTGAAGATCGATGCAACTAGCTGAGTTTTGGCATAATTAACTATAATTATGCCATAATTAACATAATTAAGTAGTCTTCAACTTGGCCAAGCAGCAGTCTGATAAAATAAGCTAACCAACAGCGATTTTAATTTTTCCTTTGTATTGCCAACGAAGAGACCTTAATTTCTATTTTGGTGCTTTGCATATGACAACAGGCTCAAGCTTATGGTCTTGGTCGTTAACGGCGAGAAATCGCTCTGCTCCACCCTAGATGATCACAACTTGTCTGCATGCAGATGCTGCACAGAGACACGTCAAAAACTGAACTGACGACTGCAAAAGAAACAGACCTAGTCTCTTGGATACTTCCACAGACTTACTTATTCTTGCCACTAATAATAATCTTGGCTTAGTCAGCAGTCAAGGTGAAAAAATTGCTGCAGGCATCCGCCGTCACCTCATAAGACATTACGTTATGGTAGTCAGCTCATAATCGCTGACCAGTCTGGTTCACGACATTGCCCTAGTAGGGATCCTACCCATTCATCCATTGCCTTGGCTTCTTTCAGATCTGGGAGGGGGTTGCACGTATTTCCTATTTACTCACCCACTAATGTTTTAAGCCCCCACGACTCCCGAATCGATCACCTTAAATAAATAAATAAATAAATCCTAGCTGATTTAACAGCCTCTTTTTGTATAGCGACAGAAGAGCCTGTACGGCTATCACCACCGCTTGCAGTGGCGATAAAGAATCGCCCACCGCAGGAATCGAACCCACGACCTCGGGACCGAGGTCGTGAAAGCAACCGCCTTACCTAGTGTGCCATCACAGCTCACCTTGCTAATTTTGTGACCCACTTCCATGGACTTTAGCTGCACTGGTTAGTCGTTTGACTTCTAGCTGCAGGTGCCTATTTTGACAACCATAGCCACCAATGAAAAAGGCTTTTGATTTACAAACCAGGACCGGGAGTGTCCACGTCGGCTGCTAGCTCACACATCAACCCCTCACTCGTGGATCAGTCTACACCTACTGAATAAGGGCCAGCTCCGTGGCTTCCTTCAAATGCACTATCAACCTCAAAGAAATCAGGATGTCAGCTGCCACTGTCCACATCAGGTTATTCTGAAGCAGATTTTTCAGATGCAGTTCCGCGGAAAGTCAGCCATCGCCTCGTCAGATGTAGTTCCGGGAAGGTCAGCAACCACCTGCCACTCTCCCTCATCATTGAAAACCTGCTTTAGAAGACCTAGAAAAGACGCCTGATCGTCGTGGACGGCGCGTAGGGCAAACGATCAACACCCAAAGTATCTATCCTCGAGGAGTCGGACAATCGTGATGGTACACCATGCAAGGCAGTTGCTCTTCACGATCTCGGTCCCAATATAGTGGGTTCGAATCCTGCGGTGGGCGATCCTTCATTCATGCTACAAGCGGTGAGGATAGCCTTTAAGAATCATCTGCCACTATACAAAAAGAGGCTGTTAAATCAGTTTTTTGGATCTCCCTTTACTCGAGATTTACTTGATATGCTCCCATGGTCAGATACTTCAGGACACTAGCACCTCATTAAATCTTCTCAAGTTGTAGATGCCTAATTACTCCTTACTGCACCCACCCACCCACCCACCCACACACACCCACACACACACACACACACACACACACACACACACACACACACACACACACACACACACACACACACACACACACACACACACACTCATACACAAACACACACACACACACACACTCTCACGCACACACACAAACACTTTCACAAGCACACACGTGTGCGTGACGGCGCATGCACACACAGACTATGCTCTAATGATTTGAAAACACAGCATCAACCACACCTTTTATTCATCTATTATTGAAGTTTGATTCATGCATAAGTGACATTGGAATTCACACAACTATCTTACAGCAGTGGCTAAAATGAAAATATGATCCTTTCTGACAAAAAACTTTACAACCGCTATTCACTGTGAGCGCCCAGTGGTTATGGAGTGATCGGAAAGGTTTAATTACGATAAGGAGTACGTGAGCAATGATCCAAATAAGTTTCTAAAAATATCTGACCACATGTCATTCGGAAGAAAAACGAAGTACTACAAGTTTAACGATTTTGGAAAGGTCAACATGCTGTGCTTTTGAGCCATTTCTAGCAGCCCTGCAAACTGCTGCCCCAGCTGAACCAGGCGGATTTTGACTGGTTACCATTACTGATGATCATGGGATAATATATGACTGTGATAGCATGGCTACCGGGCGGAGCCGTAACAACGTGACGAATCAGGGAAGCCTGGCTGATCACGTGGTCCCCGGAGCGGAAATAACATGGCTGCCAAAACAGGTTCACCGTTCATTGGCAATCCGTCTTATTGTTACACGGTTGCAGTGGTGAAATTATAAAGCGTCACCCTGAATATCAACAAACGTCTAGAGATTGTTAAGTTTAACCCTCCAGTGGAGTTTACGTTTGATGAGCCGACGTCATGGATGGCTTGGAGAAATCGTTTTCGCCATTGTGTTGCGTTAACGAAGCCCACTGTGGAGAGACAGGATGTACAGATAAGTACACTTTTGCACGCGATTAGGAGATAGGGAATAAGTGTTCGACACCTTTAACTATGAGGTCAACCAAGTGAAGATATTGGATCTAACTTTAGGTAAATTTTGTGAGTACTTCATACCGCATAGGAATATCGTCCAATAGCAGGCTAAGTTTAACCACAGCTTTCAACATTCGGGTGAGTCTTCCGAGGCATTCATGCGCCCACTACATGATTTAGGTTCGTACTGCGAATGAAACACGATGAAAGATGAGTTGATCCGAGATCGGCTGGTTGTGGGATTGTTGACGTCAAATTTTCAGAAGCCCTGCCATTAATCCCCTACCGAACGTTAACTGTGGCGGGGCGATACTGAATGCCCGTCAACTGAGACGGTAAAGTTACAACTGAGTCGGCAGCACCCGATTTTGGATGTATCTGAGGTTCTTCGGCAACCACAGTCTGCCGACTATCCCAAGCCTTTGTCTTAGGGGCTAGCAGTCGCATAGATGATAGGAGAGTTATGCTTCCCGATGGCTCAACAGAAGCTTACAGCTGCCGGAACTGTAACTCGGCTCACACTCCTGGACGCTGTCTGGCATGCGACCGCCTTTGCAATACCGGCAGGAAGTTGGGCAACTTCGTAATGGGTTGCAAAGCAGGCCAACAGCTTGATGCTAAGGTAAAAAAGGTAGTGGCTAAATCCGACAGTGAGAATTACACCATGGATGCCATTACAAGGCCTGTAGCTGCAGAGTGCCGATCGGAGTTTAAATAGATAGTTCTGCTGACGTAACCGTCATTACGAAAGGCACATATGCTCAACTACTACGATCACCTCGTCTCGAATCTACAGCAGCAAAAACCACAGTTTCGGCTACCGCCTGGCTTGTGAGGGTGCCTTCAAAGCGAGAATAAAGCCGAAAGGAACGATATATCTTCTGCTAGGCTACTTTATCGCTGAGGCAAAAAATAATCTCCCTGACTGACAAGCTTCTCCGTGCATGGGACTGGTAAATGTCAGCTTAGATGAGACTATTCTCTATTCTTCTCGATCCGGTATTTGGAGGGATTTGATTAATGCAATGCCAACTGGTGAAAATCGTCTCAAACAAAATGGGGAACCCTACTGTGTGCGTACCGCTCAGGGCGTACCCAGATCGCTGTTCCTTTGTTAAAGGACAATCTCCTCCGAATAAAAAAAATCTTAGCTGATTAAACAGTCTTTTTTGTATAGCGACAGAAGAGCCTTTATGGCTATCACCACTGCTTGCAGTGGCAATAAAGAATCGCCCACCGCAGGAATCGAACCCGTGACCTCGGGACCAAGGTTGTGAAAGCAACCGCCTTACCTAGTGTGCCGTCACGGCTCACCAATAGAGAAGAACGGCATCGTCGAACGTGTATCGAAGCTGCCCAGATGGTGGTTCCCAGTCGTACCGGTCCTGAAGCTCAACGGCAAAGGTCACATTTGTGTCGGCTTGAAGTGCTTAAATAAAGCAGTAGTTCGTGAAAGGTACGTGCTACCTACGCTTGATGAGATTTTGCGTAAGCTAGTTGGCGCTAAGATGCTCTCTAAGTTTGGATGCCTCTAGCGGATTTTGAGCTATTTCATTGTCCGCTAAGAGCACTCGAGTTACGACGTTTACAGCACTGCATGGGCGTTTTTTTTCACCGGTTGTGTGCCGGAGATGTTTCAGCGACTGATATGCGACCTCTTAAGTGAGATTGGAAGTGTAGCCATTTATATGGACGATGTTTTGTTTTAAGGATCCACGGCGGCTGAACATAATGATAGATTGTGTCACGTCGTATCCCCATTTTCAAAGTCAGACCTAAAGTTGAATAGAGACAAGTGTGAATTCCGCCAGCCAACTTTGACGTTCTCAGGGCATGTTATGGCTGCTAGTCGCGATTTCCGGCCGTCAGAGGACAAAATAGAAACCATCCTCAACCTCACTGATCCGACCAACTCAGCCGAGCTATACCGATGCCATGGTTTGATGAACTACCTCGGTCGGTTAGTGCCAGCTCTGGTTGCCGGCTCAAAGCAGCTAAACAAACTTCTCTCCCCTAGTTCAGTTTAGTACTGGGGGCCTTACCAGAAGAAAGTATTCCGGGAAGCAAAGTTGCTTTTAACTAAATCACCATTGTCGGCTTATTTCGACCCACAAAAGTCGGTGATTGTCATTGCCGATGCCAGTAGCTATGGTCTAGGTGGTGTTCTGCTGCACTGCCATGGATCGGGAGAGCAAGATGTGCAACCCATTACATTTATACATTTGCATCGCTCACGTTGTAAGGCGCCGAAACGAGATACGCTCAGATAAAAAAAGAGTGTCTTGTGGCGGTGTTGGCGTGCGAGAAATGTAGTCAGTTCTTTGTTGGTTTGTCTTCTTTTCAGCTTCGCACTAACTTTAAACTGCTCATTCCGTTGCTGATGACTAAGAACCTTGACCAGGTTCCAGTTAGATTCCAACTCCTATTGATGGGAATGAAGTGCTTTAACTAGCTCGATTTAAATGAGAGTGGGCAGACCCTGACGGTAGCTAATACATTGGCAAGAGTACCTCTGCATAGAAATGAGGTACACGACCAAGCCGAATCCGTTCAGCTCTACCTAGACATCGTTGTAACTAAATCGCGTTCACTAGCTCGCCTGACTGAATTAAGCAGGCTACCGCTGACGATAGTGAGCTACAGGTGGTCGTAGAGAACAGGCTGTCAGGGTTACCTAATTCCAGAAAGGGCCTACCAGAAACCTTTTCTAAGTACTTCGCCATGTGTAGCCATCTTTCTATGTTGAATGGTTTTCTACTGTATGACGATCGCATATATATCCCTCAAAGCTTTCAGGCTTTTCTGTTGGAACGGATCCACGACGGCCACCAGGGGGCGACCAAATGTAAGGACCGAGCGAGGTCGTATGTATACTGGCTAGGCATTAGCCGAGATGTTAAGGCATTTGTTGATTCTTGCAGCTTCTGTCGAAAAACTTAGAAGAGACATCTGCATAAACCACTCACGCCGACACTGTTGCCCTACGTTCATGGGCAGCGAGTCGCAGCCGATCTCTTTGAACGTGAGGAACGACAGCATCTGATTGTAATAAACTTTTACGATCGATATATAAAAATCACGACATTATCAAAATCAACGGCTAAAAAGTGGTGGTCGAAGTAAAGACCACATTTTCTCGCTGGAGCATGCCATATTCATAGCAGTCTGACAACGGTCCACAATTTTTATCGCACGAATTTGGTGATTTTTCGAGGCGATGCGGATTCAAGCATGTTACAACCAGCCCACGTTTTTGCACAAGTGAACGAAGAAGTGGAAAGAACTGTGCAAACTGCCAAATATATTGTGAGGCAGCGTGATCCGTAACTCACTCTAATTGTTTAGAGGTCGACGCCTTGCACCTCTACACGCTTCAGCCCTGCACAAGTGGTCATGGGACGACATATTAGGACGACGTTGCCTGTGCTCCATCAGCACATCTCACCAGAATGGCCGGCAAAAGAAACGGTGCAACTTAACGAAGATCGTGCAAAAGAGCTTCAAAAGCATTAAGGCTATCGCCATTATTCTGCTTGCCCACTTCCACCTCCCCACCATTCAATTGCGTTTCCCGTTGCAGCAAATATAAAGCACATAGAAAGAGATTGAGTTCTCTGAGGGCGCTTTATCAAGTGCATTATTATTATTATTATAATTTTTATTATCATTTATTCCGGCCAACAGGAATTAGTGCGGACTGATGGTGAAAACAACTAGAGTAGAATACACATGCAGTGGTGACGGCTCAAGCAGGTACACCTCGGTTGTTTTTCGCGCAGATCGACAATGGCAGCACACTTCGGAGCAACAGAAGGCATCATCGATCGATTGACCCTGATCTACAGGTCACAACCGTGAATATCCTGGCACTTCTCTACATCAACCGAACCCTAAAACAGCCGTTCCAGATCAGTCTCAAAGTATTACTCATGACATGTACAAATTTCAAATCGAATGACCAAAAGGTGTGACAGGGCGGTAAATCCGGTCCGAAGGCTAGATCTTAAAAAATGAGGCTGTTCCTATTTGAAAGGAAGGTGTGATAGCAGGGCTACCAGGCAGAGCCATAACGACGTGATCGATCAGGAGAGGCCTCACTGACCACGTGGTCCAGGGAGCTGACAAAACATGGCTGCCAGTAAACGTGCTCTATTCACAGGTCCTATCACTACAATGGCTATATATCATTAGCGCCTTATCGGATAAACTAGATATTTAACTTGGACATTCGTTCCTTGATAGCAGCCAAATTTTTCATCGTAAAAGGTTTATAAAAATTAACAATACATATAATGCATTTGTATAGCCCCATCAAAGAACTTAATTTAGTTCTAGAAACTTTAAATTCGTTGCCACGATCAATGAAGTATCCTTAGATGTACAAATCGATTGAAGGGCACAGATGGACGGGATGTGTTAATGTAATTGAGGGGCGGAATTCTAGAGATGATTCTGCCATTCTAGAGATGGACTCCCTGACCTTGCCTGTCTCGTTAACAAAAAAGCTAGAGAAGCTCCCAACTAGATCATCTCAAGGACCACGAAGTGAGCCACTAACCTGGACTCTGTTAAGGACATAGTTTATTGTAGACCTCAGCATTTTTAGATTGTGCATCTGTGATTCCACAATTTCTTTTAGATGATAGGCTTGGCCTTTGCTAAGATAGATTGGTTCGCCTATAGCAGTGCTCATATGGATGTTGATGAACAGTAAGTCCCGATCTTGTGTAATATTTTTCAAGCTTGCCCATGGTAGACCTAGTTAGGTAATTGTCTGCAGTAAACAATAAGCCGTCTGGGCTAGGGCTCACAGTGTGCTCAGTCAGAGGTACAAACTCGTTGAGCTAGTCAGCGAGTATCGTGATGTTTCAATCTACCTATGATGACAGATCAAAAGAGAGACTGAGCCACTTAGGCGAAGCAGATGGGCTTGCACGCACAGAATCGATATACAGGTTCTTGAGGTTTAGCAATTCGCAGGTGATTATTGATGAGGAAGAGGGCATACATTGAAGACTGAATAAGATCTGCATGTGATCAGATACGCGGGATTCGGTAATAATTGGTCATACTAGTATGCAGTTTTAGGAGAAAAGTTAGTCGAATGTGCGACCCTAGATGTGAATAAAGCAATGCACGTGAGCCACAGGAGTTAATGAGTCAGTCAAGATGCGAAAATTTGGTGCTAAAGGCGTAAGATGAGCTATCAAAATGAATGTTGAAATCGCCAATAACGAGGAAAGAGTGATTTCTTGCTCACAGAAACGAAATGAGATTTGAGAAATTAGGGATGTAGGAGTTAGTACCTGGAATTGGTATACTGCTGCCACCGTTAGTAGCTTGCTGTCGCGTGATCTTAAAACAATTGATTTGAAAGACTGGTTAGAGAGGCTGCAAGCAGCTTGAGATTGAAGGGTGAGTGTGTGATATAAGCAAATCCACATCTCATTTCGATTAATCTAGGGCCGTGAAAGAAGAAGCCGGTTGCGATTGCGTCCTAAAGGTCAGGCGATTAACCAACTTCAGCCAGATCTCGGTCAGGGCAAGTAGGTGGAGGCTTTTTCAGAAAAAATTTAACTCAATAATTGGTGATTATGGCACATTAAGCAAGGATTCCAAAGACAAGCCTTAAGTTTGGCACGTGGAGGATTGGCAATCCTGATGAGGAATAATAAATTCCTATATAATATGTTATATATATATATATATATATATATGTTCTAATATAATATAATATAATATATTCTAAGCAAGGTTTACAAGAGAACGTGCAGAGTGGTTCGAGACAATTCCAGGAATACAAAGGAAGCTGATTTGCTGATCGTGGCCCCCTGCAGCGGATTTGAAGCGCTTTTTAATGCATAAATCACCGACCTTATCAATAGCGATAGCATATAAGAATGCATTTGAACGACGATACCTAAACCGTAATAGGTATGCACGATGTAAATTTGCAAGATGGTTATTAGCGGCCGGAGAATCTAAGGCCACCACGACCACTGGCATAACTGAAGCTAGTAATGATTGGTACCCCAAGGAGAGAAGGATGCAAGTATATTCTAGCTGGAAGTAGGCAGAATTGAGTGTGAAGCTGAAGTGACTATCTACAAAAATTCATATTGAAACATGACGGTTATTATAAATACACCGTCATGACTTTCGTGGGCGTGTGGATTTATGCCGGCGTGTTCTGTCTCATGAAATTTGTTGTGCCGTCATTCACCAGGCACGCTGTCGTCTTTCAAAAGATAGATCTGTTCTTAAGACTTAAGACTTAGGTAGCTCCACGCCAACCGGCGAACTTCCAGCTGCAGGATATTTCACTTGGAAGGAGGATATTTCCTACTTTCGCTACTAACAAACAAATATTACTCATATTTTACTATATAAAATATAATATATTTTTCTTATATCAGTTTGTCCTATATACTAGATATATATGTAATATACTATTATTTATTATATATACATTATACTATCATTATAAATTACCTAATACCTGTTACATCTGCTGCCGATATTCCGCAAAGGGTGCATCCACTGATACTTTAATGCGGAGTTCATTCCTCTCTCTGTCTCTCTCTCTGTCTCTCTCTCTGTCTCTCTCTCTCTCTCTCTCTCTCTCTCTCTCTCTCTCTCTCTCTCTCTCTCTCTCTCTCTCTCTCTCTCTCTCTCTCTCTGTCTCTCTCTCTCTGTGTCTCTCTCTCTCTCTCTCTCTCTCTCTCTCTCTCTCTCTCTCTCTCTCTCTCTCTCTCTCTCTCTCTCTCTCTGTCTCTCTCTCTGTCTCTCTCTGTCTCTCTCTCTGTCTCTCTCTCTCTGTCTCTCTCTGTCTCTCTCTCTCTCTCTCTCTCTCTCTCTCTCTCTCTCTCTCTCTCTCTCTCTCTCTCTCTCTCTGTGTCCCTCTCTCTGTGTCTCTCTCTCTGTCTCTCTCTCTGTCTCTCTCTCTCTCTCTCTCTCTGTCTCTCTCTCTCTCTCTGTCTCTCTCTCTCTGTCTCTCTCTGTTCAAGTCACGAGTTCAATTTCTTCTTACGTGACTGGGTCACAAGAGCGATTCGTGACTTTGTAAGACCCTCAGAAGTTTTAGCTACAGCAGAGAGGTTGAGCTGCAGTGGTGACCGCCCACGAGTGGCAGCAGCTGACGGCGACCAGCAGTATCACTAGCGAGAGTTGTGAACCATGATTGGCACACCAGGTAAGGCGGTTGGGTTACACGACCTTGGTCCTGAGGTCATGGGTTCGAATCCTGCGTTGGGCGATTGTTTATTGCCACTGTAAGCGGTGGGGATAGCCGTAAAGGCTCTTCTGTCGCTACACACTTGACGAAGAGTACTTGAGCAACTACCGCCCAGTTTCCCTTCTACCATTCCTATCAAAGAAACTCGAACGTGTGGTGGCGGACCAGCTGAACTCGTATATCGAAGCCTCACTCCTTGCTAGTAAGTTCCAGTCTGGCTTTAGAGCTAATCACTCCACAGAGTCAGCCTTGCTTAGGGTATACAACGACTTACTTAGGAATGCAGACATGGGTAGAGTGTCTCTGCTTGTTTTACTCGATCTTTCGGCAGCTTTTGATACCATCGATCACAAAGTTCTTCTAGACCGCCCCTCATATCGGCTGGGCATCACTAGCACTGCTCTGCAGTGGTTCAGGTCCTATCTCAGTGGGAGATTCCAGAAAATTGACGTGAATGGACAAAGATTATCTGAAGTACCTCTGAAATATGGAGTACCTCAGCGCTCAGTGCTAAGTCCGGTTCTTTTCACGGTTTTATCTCCCTCTTGCTGATGTGATTGCCAAGCACAATCTAGGCTTTCACTTCTATGCGGATGACACTCAGTTGTACCTTGGCTTTGATCCCCCCCAGCCTTCGAGCAATTCAAATTCTCTCAACTCACTAGCTGTATGCATTGAGGACATACGCACATGGATGGCAGCAAATTTTCTAAAACTTGACGATGATCAAACGTACTTACGAGTTATAGGCAAACCCAGTGTGATCCAGAGATTGCACAGGCTGACTCTCAAAATTGGCTCTGCAAGCATATCACCAGTTTAATCAGCTCGAAATCTACGTGTCATATTCCAAAACGACCTTTCGTTAGACGACCATATCAGCTCCACAGTCAAATCCGCCAATTTCAGTTTCATAACAATGCTAAAATTTGGGCTTGTTTAGATAAAGATACTACATCAAAGTTGGTCCATGCATTCGTGACATCCCGTCTCGACTTCTGCAACTCACTGCCCACTGGCCTACCAGCATGTTCGATCAGGCGATTGCAGCTGGTGCAAAACTCTGCAGCTAGACTTGTCCACCGTGAGCTTCGCAATTGTCACATTACTCCACTTCTCGCCGACCTGCACTGGCTACCAGTCAAGCAACGGATTGACTTCAAGGTTTTGTTGCTCAACTTTAGGTCCCTTCATTTTATGGCTCCAGCCTATCTGTCAGATATACTACCCCATCAGGCCAAGCATCGTACCACCAGCTTTTCGGAATATAACAGTCTAGAAATACCTGGTACAAACCTTAAATCCTTTGGAGACCGTGCATTTAGGTCATATGCTCCGAAAGCCTGGAACTCCCTCCCGACCTGCGTCAGAACATCCCCTGACCTGACCACATTTAGAAGGAACCTAAAAACACACCTATTTAGGACCGCATTTAGTGGGTCCTTGTGATTCGTCCTCGATGTGCTTATGGGTGCTGACACTGTGCATGCTGCCACTGAAACCATTTGCATGCTGACCCTGTGCATATCACCCCTAACCATATTATCAATTTCGTTTGTTTTTCTAGCATGATTTTACTTACCATTCAATTGCATTTCACTTTACAGCAAATGCAAAGCGCCTAGAGAGAGATTAAATTCTCTGAGGGCGCTTTATCAAGTAAATTATTATAATTAATATTATTATTCCAGAAATGAGGCTGTTAAGTTATCTCGTAAAAAAGATAGCGTTTCCGGTAACTTTTTAACGGTAATAGTTAACAGCGGCCTTTTGCTAAAAATCAAAAGATAGTGAGTAGTTTTTTCTAATTTATTACTTTTTCTAGCAGAAATCTTTAAACAAAAAATACTACAACCGAAGTTCCAAGTTTATTATAGGTATCTAATATGTAATGGAAGTTTTTTTAATATCTTCCGGAGGTTTTAGTGATTTTTAATAATGTTTTTATAAGAGTGGCCTCAAAGTAAAATTAAAGTGCAATTTTCCAAACATAAAGTAAGATATGATTTAAATTGATCTTGTGGCATCAAAAAATGTCGATGTTCCTTTCAGCCATACCTTCAGTTTGTGTATACGCCGCAAAAATACACTTCAAAAGAGCAAAAAGGTCAATATGGATGATGCAATAGAATTAATTAATATACCGGAAGCACCAAGAAAACTTGGAAGCATCTCAGATTTTGTAAAACCTACTGGATGGTGTATTTGCTAGGAAGAGCTCGTGAAGAAGAAGAGAACGAAAACTATTGCTCTTAAGGAGGTTGTTACCGATCTGGCCATCGATGGAAAATCGATTGGAGCTATCGATGGAAACTCGTAAATACGGGAATAAATCTTACAGGACGGATTCTAACTTCCAGCGAACAAAAGCGATGTAATGAAGCTGGTGCATGATGAACACAAAGAAAAGAGAAGCAAAAATATTGCCAAAATCAAGAGAAAACTTGAGAGTGAAGTCAGGTTAGCACGACTGTGGATGAATACACAACAGTGAAAGGATGTCGATTCTTTGGAGTCCACACTCCCGATGTCATTCAAAAAACTGTGAAAATAGGGAGTCTTGTCCGCATAGATAGTTCGTATGGTGCTTTCAATATTGTCGAATCAACAACAAAGAGCATTTTCGGAATAAAAAATGAGAGGGATTAGGTGGGATATACTCAGGAAGGTGCTGCAATAAATCATAAATGAATACGGCACATCGATGTCATCTGACAGTTCTGCATAAACCGTTGTCTGCACCTTGGATTATGTGGCACAAAAGATACAAGAGCACTCAGATGGACAATTTAAACTTGTATAGAGAAGATATTGAGGAAATGGACAATTTTCCTCAGGTGCAGACCTGGACGCAATCAGTTATGACACGTTAGAAGGAGATGTCAATTACATTCTCGCCTCCTGACATAGAGAGCTCTAACGTGCATTCATGTTCGTTGCAGATATTTTCCGAAAACCAAAGTTCTTGCGAACATCGTATACAGAAACGATACAGCTAAGATCTATTTAAAGTTATTCTGATTGTTATTTGACCGTAGTGCGTAAGAAATTACGTGCCTATGGACATCTAAACGCTTATTGCTTCGGGCTGCTGGGTCTCCCACGCCGGAGGCTGCCTTAGCTACGCCGGAGGCTAGTAACCTGCTTGTTAGTTATGATTGTCAACAGCTGCTATCGCTTCGTCATCGTAGATCAAATGCATTCCTAGATAATAATGTTGTTGCTAAGATTCATGAACTATGCATTAACAAAAGAAAAGCGCCCTGTAGCCGCCACTGAGGCCGGTACCACCATCTCAAAAGCCACTCGTTGGGCTGGAACTGTGAGCTGAGTACCTGTTCGTTTGTTATTCCTAGCATTGTGTCGAACCGACCAGCACGCTCCCCCACATGCGTCACTGTAAATCTCTCTAACTTAGTTGTCAGCAGGCTTGTTGTAACTCCATTGGCCAGACATAACGCTTGCCTTTGGAATCCTCGCTCGATGTGCAATAAACCTGTGGTAATAAGCGACCTTATTTCTGAAAATGGTATCGACCTGCTCGTCCTAACTGAAACTTAGCTGAAATCGATAAACTGCCCTACAATTAAAGGCGCCACTCCATCCGGTTTCTCATTCTTTCACACCCCTTGATTGATCAAAACTGAAGGTGGAGTTACTGTTATCGTGCACTCGAAATTCAACTTCAAGCCATTTGCGGTACTGTCAAAGCAGTTTTTTAAATCAATTGTCTTGGTTTCACCCGAAAACAAGCTACCGATAGTGGCAGTAGTCTATTGCCCACTAGGTACCAAATCCTCCTTTATCTCAGATTTCTACGATCTCATTTTGATTCTGTGTGCAAGAAATCGACCCTTCCTCGTAATAGGTGATTTCAACGTCCACTTTGAAAACTTGTCTGACGCTTTCAGTACCGAATTTCGTGCATTGACTGACTCGTTGTCTCTTGTGGCTCATGTAAATGGCCCTACCCACATCAAGGGTCATACACTTGACCAGATTTTCGCATACAACTGCACTTTGTCATCACCAATTGTTACCAAATCCTGCTTGTCTGACAAAATGCAGATCTCATTCAATCTACAGTGTGTGCCCACCCTCCTCTAAAATAACCTGTGAATCGCGAAACCTCATGACCCTTGACATCGAAGCTGTCAGTACGGGAATATCTATTTCACCTCTGCTGCTCAGTCCTCCCTTCGATCGGTCACCATTGGTAGATAGCTACAACACAACACTAGCTGACACGCTCGACGAGTTTTTACCTCTGAGAAAGCACACTGTGCGCCCCTGTCCAGACGGCCTATGGTTTACCACAGACATTAAACTAGCCAAATCTACTAAGCAAAAGCTTAAAAAAGCATACACAGGATCCGGACTAACTGTCCATCGACAGGCATATGAAGACTACTGTCGGTCGTACCAATCGATCCTAGCAAAGGCCAAGTATAGCTTCTATAGAAACATTGTTGAATCACAGATGCACAATCCAAAAATGCTGATGTCGACAATAAACCATCTCCTCAACCGTTCCCAGATTAGCTCCCTACCTGATGATCCTTGTGAAGATCTAGCCGATCGCTTCTCTCGATTCTTTGTGCAGAAGATAGACAAGATCAGGGAATCCATCCCTGAGATGACGACCTCCCCACTAGAATGCGGTTCCTCGGTTCCTGGCTGCACCTCAATGTCTGAATTTAAGCAGCTCACTCGTGATCTTGTCCTAAAGTTCGTATCTCAATCAGAGAAGACAGCAAGGCCTCGGGACCCTATTCCCACTGTGCTGCTCCTACGTTGCATTGATATGCTGCTGCCATGCATAACTAACATCATTAATATGTCATTAGCCTCAGGTCATGTCCCAGCACCATTCAAAAAAGCTGTAGTCAGGGCACTTCTCAAGAAAGCTACACTAGACCAAGAGAGCTTAAGCAACTACCGCCCAGTCTTCCTTCTACCATACCTATCAAAGACACTGGAGTGGGTCGTGGCAGACCTGCTGAACTCATATATCGAAACCTCACGCCTTGCTAGTACGTTCCAGTCTGGCTTTATAGCTAATCACTCCAAAGAGTCAGCATTGCTTAGGGTATACAACGACCTACTTAGGAATGCGGACATGGGTAGAGTGTCTCTGCTTGTTTTGCTCGATCTTTCGGCAGCTTTTGACACCATCGATCACAAAATTCTTCTAGAGCGCCTCTAATCTCACCTGGGCATCACTGGCACTGCTCTGCAGTGGTTCAGGTCTTATCTCAGTGGGAGAGTCCAGAGTATTGACGTGAATGGACAAAGATCATCTGAAATAATTCTGAAATATGGATTACCTCAGGGCTCCGTGCTGGGTCCGGTTCTTTTAACGGTTTGTACTCTACTTCTTGCTGATGTGATTGCCAAGCACAATCAGGCTTTCACTTCTATGTGGATGACACTCAGTTGTACCTTTGCTTTGATCCCTCACAGCCTTCGAGCACCTCAAATTCTCTCAACTCACTTGCTGCATGCATTGATGACATCTGCACATAGATGGCAGCATATTTTCTGAAACTAAACGATGATAAAACTAACTTACTCGTTATGGGCGAACCCAGTGTGTTTCAGAGATTTAAAAAGCTGACTCTCAAAATTGGCTCTGCTAGCATATCTCCAGTTGACGCAGCTCAAAATCTAAGTGTCATATCTAAAAGCGACCTCTCGTTAGACGATCATATCTGCTCCACAGTCAAATCTGCATATTGTCATGTTCATAACAATGCCTAAATTCGGGCTTGTTTAGATAAGGATACCACGTTCAAGTTGGTAAATTCATGCGTGACATCCTGTCTCGACTTCTGCAATTCTGTGCTTAACGGCCTACCTCAGTGTACGATCAGACGATTGCAGCTGGTGCAAAACTCCTCAGCTAGGCTTATCTGTCGTGAGCGTAGCAGTTGCCACATTGCTCCATTTCTCGCTGACTTGCACTGGCTACCAGTCGAGCAACGGATTGACTTCAAGGTTTTGTCGCTCACTTTTAGGTCTCTTCATTCTATGGCTTCAGCCTATCTCTCAGATATACTACCCCATCAGGCCAAGCATCGTACCACCTGCTTTTCGGAATCCAGCAGTCTAGAAATACCTCGCACGAACCTTAAATCCTTAGGAGACCGTGCATTTAGTTCATATGCTCCCAAAGCATGGAACTCTTTCCCGACCTGCGTCAGAACATCCCCTTACCTGACCAAATTAAAAAAAACTGAAAAACACACCTATTTAGAACAGCATTTAGTGGTTCACTGTCATTCTTCCTTAATAATAATAATAATAAAAATAATGTACTTGATAAAGTGCGCTCAGAGAACTTAATCTGTTTCTAGGCGCTTTACATTTGCTGCAAAGGGAGATGCAATTGAATGGTAAGTAAAATCATGCTTGAAAAACAAACAAAATGAATATCGTGGTTAGGGGTGATATGCGCAGGGTCAACATGCAAATGTGGTTTGTGGCAGCATGCACAGTGTCAGCATGCATAAGCACGTGAAGGACGAATCACCGGGACCCACTAAATGCCGTCCTAATTAGGTGTGTTTTTAATTTGACGTGCTGATGCTTGCTGACACTGTGCATGCTGCCACTAACCTCCATGCTGCCATGCAGCCACTAACCTAACACGGAGGATTTAGATTAGCCGGCTCTTAATAATCTGCATTTTAGGTGTGATCTTGCATCCCTGCTATTGTTGCGTAATCGTTATGCAAAGGCATTTTTAGATATGGTTGCTGTTGCTAGTGTGCGTAAATTGATGACAAAAAGACGACTGAGCCCTGCTCGGCTGGAACCCCTTTATGTTGGCTCAGCATTGTCTCGAGCATTGGCTGCTCGAGCTCCCTGAAGCAGTGCTGCCGTTCATTTCTTTAACTTAGTCGTCGTGAGGCCTGCTCAATCCTGGTGCCCATTTAATGTGTCTCTTAGGAACTCGAGCTGAATCAGCCATAAACCACAGTTAATACGTTATACAATTACTGAAAGAATCAGACCTGTTCGCCTTTACTAAGACAAAGCTAAAATATACTACCATCAATAAATTACCCGGTGCCAACCCTACAGGTTTCTTCTTTCATACCCATTCAACAAGGTAATGTAATGTATTTCCGTCTGTAACTCCACAAGCCACAATTACTTTGTGGTTATTACGCTGGAGAGCTTTGTGTAGCCCGCTCGCAGCCTAAGCAGCTTTTCATACGCATTAGGTAGCCCACAGACTTAATCTCATGCAGCAAAGAGAAAATGGGAAGCTGAGCAGAGTCAGGAGAGCAGTTAAAGTAGTCAGTAACATAGAATTAGCAGTTCAGGACGGCTAGAAAGGATGTGTCACAGTCGGCAGCAGGAGATTAGTTGTCTTCGCCTTAGATTCTTGAAGGTGAGTTCCATAGTCTAGGACCTACAGAAAAAAGCTCCTATCGCCATTGGGCTTAAGTGGAGAAATGGAACAGCTAATGTATTGTCCAAACATAACCTGAGCGCACGAGGAAGCTGAAACTGGTGCAGAAGTTTAGCTAGGTATTGTAGAGACAATGGCTATGGCGGGCCTTGTGTGTCAGCATAAATAAATAAATAAATCATAGCTGCTTAAACAGCATTTTTATGTATAGCTACAGAAAAGCTTTTACGGCTATCCCCACCCCTTACAGTGGTGATAAAGGTTCGCCCAACGCAGGAATCGAACCCACGACCTCGGGACCGAGGTCATGAAAGCAACCGCCTTAACTAGTCTGCCATCGCGGCTTAACTTTGATCTGTATCCGTTGATCAACCAGCTGCCATCGTAGCTCTCTTAGCAAAAAGACACCTGGTTAAACCATTGGAATTTTCAAACTAGCCTGCACAGTATTCAAAGTCAGCTGCAATTGCCAAGTAGCTTATCTCAGTAGCCCAGCCAAAAGTGAACCTTTCGAAATTTAGGCAGCTGTCAAAGACGGCACTTAATTTCTGAGCGTATGATTCCCTTCGTACAACAGAATCATCTATTTGAAAAGCTAAGCTTTCTAGTCCAGCCAAACTCTTAGGTTGTCCTGCGAGCAACACTTCAGTTTTGTTGTCATTCAGTTAAAGGAAGTTTACCTACATCCAGGATTAAATGTCAGCCAGGCAAGCATTCAGTTTATCAGTAGCAGCAGCAGATTCCGACGGTTTCAATGGCAAATACAGCCGCGTATCGTCAGCGTCAGAGTACAATCCTTTTCCATGGGCCCGAATCACTTTCCCAGAGTTTGAGTATACATGGACAACAGAAATGGACTGAAGATGGAACCTTGAGGGATTCCATAGATGATTGGTCTGGTGGATGAGACCTGACGCCCACACGACACTGATTGAACACGATCGGACAAATAAAACTTAATCCAAGCAAGGGCCTCGTCTGAAAAACCGATCATTGTTCTCAATGGCTCCAGTGCGACATCCTGATCAACGGTGGCAAAGGCAGCCGATAGATCTGGCAGAGCTAGTGCAGTGACATTCCTGTCATCATTGCTGCATATGATGTTATTGGTTACACAAAAGAGACCAGTTTCAGGGTAGTGCTAAATCAAGGCTGATCTCGATGTTATCGCGCTCATTCATCAGTTTTAATACCGACTGCAGTCCCCTCGAAGGAATCGCTCGAATGATTTGTTTTGTGTTAAACTCACCCAGGGCTGCCAATGGGGGCAGAGGCCTGTCGCCATCAAGCTCAAAGTCATACTTTATCTCAGATTATTCTGATCTCATTTCGATTTTCCAAGAAATAATAGTAATAATAATATTAATGCACTAAGAAATTTTTTCTCGTTATGCATGATTGCAACTTTCATTTTATTAACTTATCTTACGCCTTAAGTGCCATAGTTCGTGCACTGACTGAATCCGATTCTCTTTTGTAGCTCATGCGCTTGACGGTACTCACATCAAGGGTCACGAACTCTCAGTTTTGTTTCTACAACTGTTAGCTTATCACCTATTATTCCCAAATTAATTCTGATAGTCTGACCACATGCTGATCATATTATGTGCAAATTTACGCTCTCATCCACAGCTAAAGTCACGCATGAATCGCAAAAATGCGAAGATCCTTGCATCTATGCATTCACAGAGAAATCTTCACCTACTTTGCTCCTGCTGCTTAATCCCCATCCGACCTGTCATCATTGGGAGGACAAGCTATTCGACGTGTTAGCACCTCTGACTAGGCGCACTGTGTGTCCTCTGCCGGATGGCCTATGATTTATCCCAGATAATAAAATACCTGTATCTATTTTGTGGGGGCCTGCTTCTTCTACTGTTGTAATTGGACCAGTGCCCCGACACTAATGTACGTGTCTCACATGTGGCCAATAGTTAAGCCCTTGACGTTGCGAGGTATCAGACCACTAATGTATGTTATATTTTGTGACGTCTGCTGATATTCATTGAGCTCTCATAAACGTGTGCATTGAGAGAAAATAAAGGGAGAGTCTCGCTTATCCCCCCCACGTCCGCTGTGTGTCTCCGTACGACACCACTAGGGCTGCCGGTGCTTGAGCCACAGCAACACATCTCCTAAGCACAAGATTTAAAAAGCAAACAGATTAGGATTGACTGTCCATCAACTATTATCTGAGAAATGATGTATATCATTCTAAACAGTTACGGCTAAGGCTAAGTCTAGCTTCTATAAAAATTATTGGTTAAGCACTGCTGCACAATTAAAATATGCTGATGTCTATTATCAGCCATTTGCTTACCCACTCCCAGGAACTAGCTGAATGCTTCTTAAATTCTTTGGAATTAATGTAGACAAGATCTGATATTACATACCTAAGGTGGCTTCATTCCTTCAGGACTCCTATCCCTTAGTAACAGCTCCACACGAATCCCTTTCTCAATTCCGTGCACTGACTCAATGTCTACACTCACGGAGGTAACGAGTGACCTCATCCTGCACTTCTAATGCCAGTCAAAGAAGACTACAGGTAATCTGGACACTACCCCTCCGGTTCTACTACTACTATGCATTGATCTGCTGCTGTTATACATAACTAACACGTGCGTCTTCAGCCTCGGGACTTATCCAGGCCCCTTACGAAAAAAACTGTAGTCAGACAGTGATGTAAGACCGAGAAAACTTTAGCACCTTCCACCCAGTCTCAAATATACAGCTCGTATCGAAGAAACAGACACAATTCATATCAGACATGATAAACTCTTAAATTGTAGATTTAAACCCTGGCTGGCAGGTTCCAGTATGGTTCTACAACTACTAAATCCACGGAGTCAGCATTGCTTCGGGCTCACAGTGACCTTCCTTGGAACGGGGCCTTGAGTGGAGTCATGCATTACATTACATTTTGCTTGATCTATCCGCAGTTTTTGATACTATCAATAACTGAGTCATTCACGAGCGCCCCCTCATCTTGCCTTAGCATCACTGGTACATCACTGCAATAGTTCAAGTCCTATATAGGTAGAATACTCCAGAGTATTGATGTTAAAAGACAAAGAACATCCAAAGAACGACCGAATTGTGGTGTATCTCAGAGCTCTGAGCTAGATCCCACTCTTTTCACGATGTTTACTCCCCCACTTGCCGATGTGATTGGAAAACACCATCCAGGCTTAGATTTCTATGCAGATGAAAATAATCTGTACCTTTGCTTTGATCCCTCACAGCCCTCTAGCATGTCGACTTGTCTCAACTCCCTCGAAGCATCTTTTGACGACATCTGCAAATGGATGGCGGCCAACTCTCTTAAAATGAACGATGATTAAACCAAATTACTAGTTATCGGCAAACCAAGTGCTATTCAACATTTTAAAAACCTAATGCTCAAAATCTTGTCTCCTACTATATCCCCTCTTGCAGTTTGAAGAAAAACTATGTTTCTGGTTTCAAAATGACCTGAACTGGAGGAACAGTTAGGCTCTGCAGTAAAGTCTGCCTACTTTCTGCTACATAACAGGCTGCTAAAATTCGTGCTTGCTTAAACTTATTATCGATCAAGATATAATTTAAGGGTCACACGACCTTCACACAGCTGGTAGTGATATCATATCAAGCTGTGATTTAACTTCAAATGCTATCCTAAACATTTGACCATTCTTATTTCACAGTTCATACAAAGTTAGAAAAGCGACTAAGTTCTCGGGGGTTCTATACAAAGGTGCTACTAGTACTATGATTATTCAAAGTATTGAAGAAATAATAGATCCCCTCATTCTCTTTCTCAGGCTTTAGCATTCCAGCGAGGACTAAATTAGGCTAAATACCGTATACATGCTCTTCTGATTTACGTTCGTTATAGTTTGTAATGATCTTTAATTTCTTTAAATTGAAATTGTAGTTCAAATAACCCAGATCATGAAAATCACTTATGGGTATGGTTATGAGATCCAATCAATGGCAACATAATTATCCACTGCAGGTAGAAATAGCTATGATAAAATTTTACTTGAACAAATATTCATTGTAGACAAAATAGTAAGTAAACCTTAAATCTGAAAAATGCTAACCTTATTTTCAATTTTCAAACGATCAACAATTTTCAATAACAATGCCGTATACCAAAAAATAATAAAATTAGCGGGATAATATTCACAAGTTGTGAGTAAAAACTAAATAATTAAAAAATAACTTTCTATCATCTTTTTAAACTATTCTCAACGTCACAGCTTGCAGTGTGCATGAGTAAACATTAAACAATTCTTGTATTTCCACCTGAAATTCTCTCAACTCACATGCTGCATGTATTGATGACAACCGCACATAGCAGATGGCAGCAAATTTTCTAAAACTAAATAATGATAAAACTAACGGACTAGTTATGAGCAAACCCAGTGTGACTAGCACATTGGAAAGGCTGAAACTCAAAATTGGCTCCGCGAGCATATTTCCAGTTGAATCAGCTCAAAATCTAGGTGTCAAATTCCAAAGCTACCTCTCGTGAGACGACCATATCAGCTCCACAGTCAAATCTGCATATTGTCAGCTTCATAACAATGCCTAAATTCGGGCTTGTTTAGATAAGGATACCACGTCCAAGTTGGTCCATACATTCGTCACATCCCGTCTCGACTTCTGCAACACACTACTCGCTGGCGTACCAGCATTTGCGATCGGGCGATTGCAGCTAGGGCAAAACTCCTCAGCTAGGCTTATCTGTCGTGAGCCTTGCAGTTGCCACATTACTCCACTTCTCGCCGACCTGCACTGGCTACCAGTCAAGCAAAGGATTGACTTCAAGGTTTTGTTGCTCACTTATAGGTTCCTTCATTCTTTGGCTCCTGCCTATCTCTTAGATCTACTCCCCCATCAGGCCAAGCATCGTACCATCCGCTTTTCGAAATCCAACAGTCTACAAATATTCCGTAGAAACCTCAAATTCTTCGGAGACTGTGCATTTAGTTCGTATGCTCCCAAGGCCTGGAACTCCCTACCTAGCAGCGTCAGAACAACACCTGACGTGACCACATTTAAAAAGAATATAAAAATACACCTATTTATGACAGCATTTAGTGGGTCCCCGTGATTCGTCCTTGATGTGCTTATGGGTACCGACACTGTGCATGCTGCCACTAAACACATTTGCATGCTGACCCTGAGCATGTCACCCCAAACCATAGTATTCATTCTGTTTGTTTATCAGCACGATTTTATTCACCACTCAATTGCATTTCTCTTTGCAGCAAATGTAAAGCGCCTAGAGAGAGAGATTGAGTTCTCTGAGGGCGCTTAAGAGATTGAATTCTCTGAGGGCACCTCACACCTTGCTAGTAAGTTCCGGTCCGGCTTTAGAGCTAATCACTCCACAGAGTCAGCATTGATTAGGGTATACAACGACCTACTTAGGAATGCAGACAAGGGTAGAGTGTCTCTGCTTGTTTTGCTCGATCTTTCGGCAGCTTTTGACACAATCGATCACAAAGTTCTTCTAGAGCGCCTCTCATCTCGCCTGGGCATCAATGGCACTGCTCTGCAGTGGTTTATGTCCTATCTCAGTGGGAGACTCCAGAGTATTGACGTGAATGGACAAATATCATCTAAAGTACCTCTGAAACATTGAGTACCTCAGGGCTCCGTGCTAGGTCCGGTTCTTTTCATCGTTTATACTCTGCCTCTTGCTGATGTGATTGCCAAGAACAATCTAGGCTTTCACTTCTATGCGGATGACACTCAGTTATACCTTTGCTTTGATTCCGCCCAGCCTTCGAGCACCTCAAATTCTCTCAACTCACTTGCTGCATGCATTGATGACATAAGCACTTGGAGGGCAGCAAATTTTCTAAAACTAAGCGATGATAAAACTAACTTACTAGTTATGGGCAAACCCAGTGTGATTCAGAAATTGGAAAGCTGACGCTCAAAATTGGCTGTACCAGCATATCTCCTGACAAATCAGCCTGAAATCTAGGTGTCATGTTCCAAAGCGACCTCTCGTTAGACGACCACATCAGCTCCACGGCCAAATCTGCCTATTTTCAGCTTCATATTATTGCGAAAATTCGTGCTTGTTTAGATAAGGATACCACGTCTAAGTTGGTCCATGCATTCGTGACATCTCGTCGACTTCTGCAACTCACTCCTTACTGACCTACCAGCATGTGCGATCAGGCGATTGCAGCTGGTGCAAAACTCCTCAGCTAGGCTTGTCTGTCGTGAGCGGTGCAGTTGCCAAGTTACTCCACTTCTTGCCGACCTGCACTGGCTACCAGTCAATCAACGTATTGACTTCAAGGTTTTGTCGCTCACTTTTAGGTCCCTTCATTCTAAGGCTCCAGCCTATCTCTCTGACACACTCCCCAATCAGGCCAAGCATCGTACCACCGGCATTTCGTTATCCAACAGTCTAGAAATACCTCGTACAAACCTTAAATCCTTTGGAGACCGTGCATTTAGTTCGTATGCTCCCAAAGCCTGGAACTCCCTCTGGACCTGCGTCAGAACATCCCCTGACCTGACCAAATTAAAATAAAACTCAAAAACACACCTATTTAGGACAGCATTTAGTGAGTCCTTGTGATTCGTCCTTGATGTGTTTATGCGTGCTGACACTGTGCATGCTGCCACTAACCACATTTGCATGCTGACCCTGTGCATGTCACCCCTAACCATGTTATTCATTTTGTTTGTTTATTCAGCATGATTTTACTCACCATTCAATTACACTTCCCTTTGCAGCAAATGTAAAGCGCCTAGAAAGAGATTAAGTTGTCGAGGGCGCTTTATCAAGAATATTATTATTATTATTATTATTATCTGCATGATGACCCTGTGCATATCACCTCTAACCATTATTCTTGTTGTTTATCAAGCCTGATACCACTCACCTTTCGATCGTGCTTCTTTTGCAGCAATCGAACTGCACTTAGAAAGAGATTGAGTTCTCTGAGGGTGCTATATCAAATGTATTATTATTATTAATATTTATCAGGTGCATTAATAATATTAATATTATTATTAGGTTTCACTACATAATTTCGTGTTTAATTTGCTAACTTTCGCATTTTATTGAGTTTTAGGCCAGTTATTGCAATTCGTACCCATAGAGCTGATATTATTGTCATTTTCGCAAGATTTATATTATTATTCTAGCCCAATTACTATTTCATTTATAATGCTTGACGAAACTGGACACACTCTTTTTACTTCCACGGCATCAGGATAATGCAATGCTTTTTTTTGCATAATTGTACTTGATTTTTTGACAGAAAGCCAATTAAATCTCTTTATACACGTTTTTAAAAAGCTATTCTAGTGTGCTCAAAATATTATGGACGCAACAGTCGATGTTGTTGGCATTGAGAACTTTTGTTGGTAAGCGTTTAGCAGTGCGCATTTGTCTTCCCCGCTTTTGTTACGGCGCTGTCAAGTGAAGTAGTAAAAGATTTACTCTTATTAGAGAGTTATACAAATGTTTCATCCCTATCGTTTGTGTTAAAACGTGTTTTCATTAATCTGCCAAACCACGCCCTGTCGATACTGAGCCGGGAGCTGCACTTTAATTCAATTTTACACACAGTGCTACCTTGACTTATGAGTGCCTTAGCTAGCAAGTTTTTTGAGATAGGAGCCATTTCTCCTCTTTTTGCGCTTTAGGTTGAGTGGTAAATATGGGTTTACGAGCTATCTTTAGATATGCAACAGCTAGTTGGTGCAGAAAAATGCCACACTGAGCGCCGGAACATCGGCACAGCATTCCGCGTCTAGCTCGTTCACTTTAAACTGTTAGGTTGCAGCGGAAGCACTAGCATTGTGCTCGCGTTTTGCTTGTGGTTGTTTTGCAAACTTTGTTTTTCCAGCCATCGATCTGAAGATCCGAAGAAAGTACGAAGGTACTTACATAAGTACTTTCATCGTTCATAAGTACTTTTGAAGTACTTACATAAGTACCTCTGAAGTGCGGAGAAGAAAAAGCGGATGATGTGCATTGAATTTAAGAAATATTTTTAAAGCATAAGCACGGTGTTCGTGCGTTCGACTCGGTGAATCCGTACGAGCGTTGCACTGCGACGATCTGCACCGTACTACGGAGAAGTAGTCAATAAAGGCTGTAACGCCAGACAAGGGCGTTCAAATATTTTCAAAATAGCCGACGTCTATCCATGAAAACATGGTAAATCTGCTATTGGTATGGTTGGCAGGAAATCAGCTTGCAAGAAATACCACGCCGAGGCTTTAATCTGCGAGAAGGCGAGAAGTATTTAAGCTAATTTACTGGAGTTGACCCCACGCACTTCAACAGACAATGCTTCAGTTGAGCCGTTTAAAGCCAGTTGGGGCTGGTTCGAGAATTTTAAAAAGAAGAGTGCCATTCACACCGTTATCAGGCATGTATGTAACGGCAGAGGAGAAGAATGCCGGCCCCAAACACATGAAGAATAGATTAGCACTTGCACTATGTGTCAATGCGAGCGACGGCTGCAAGATCAAGCCGCTGCTGGATTAAAATTCGGAGAACCCCAGAATAAATATAACAAATAGTAAATATAAAGTCGCCATAAGATTGAGAAGGAAAGGCTACGTGTAGGGAAAAACCGAGTGCTTGGGGCCCCAGGCATTTCTTTGTGGAGTGAGTGAATTTGATCTATGTTCCAGACGTCAAAAAAAATCTCCATGAAAATAACTTATCCCTGCAAGCCCTTCTTGTCCTGTAAAATGGACCTGCTCACCAACTAACTTCAAAGATGGCGTCCTCGAAGAGTTCAAATTTACAAAGGTACTCTACTTTCATCTCAAAGACAACCCCTATCCTGCAGCAGCCTAACGACCAGCAGGTGGTTTCTAGTTTTCCGCAGCTCGTCCATAAGCACATGCTCTGCAACATCTTTGAGTCAAGGGAGACCACAAACCATACCTTTCGAGAGCACTGGAAGTACCAACGTAACAACGTGATATGCCTTCGAGTTATTGATATCGCTTGGAATGTTACAAAAAGGACCCTAACCTCTGCGTGGAAGGTGTGGCCTGAGGTTGTGCCCTAAAAGTCTTTAAAAGACTCGAATTCTAAGCGGCGGTGGTTAACGCAGCAGAAAGCTGAGGTTTTGCAGGAAACATGTGACACGGAGGAGGTTATCCATTTAAATGAGATACAGGAAATTTTGAGAATGTAGGAAAACCTTAAGATATTGTGCCAAAGTAATTACTTAAAAAATTGCACTCCTGAGTAAATGATTTCAGAAGAATTCTGTAATAGAGTTTGAAAGAAAACCTTCTTTAACAGGTTTTTATCGCTAACTCCTGCGAATAAAAATGAAACATTGAGGCAATAAGTGCAAAACTCAGCTCATAAAATGCAGCTATTCATTCCAGTCTTTCTCAACCAACTCTGTCAGCATCTTCAGGTCATCTGATTTCCAAGCTAAAGACTGTACCCTATACTACATTAATTATGCCATTTTATTGCTGTACATTTTATTACAATGTGCTGAATACAATAGCATATTTTTTGCGGATCGGCAATGTATTAGTACCATTTCAATACATTTCAATTGGATTAATTTATTTGAAATGCGAGTAATTTGAGTTAAGAGCTCTTTCAGGTAGCCAATTAAACTCATAAGTCAAGGCATCGCTGTATGATAATAATATGAAATTTTAGAAAACCTCAGAAGTTAAACTATTTGGAGGCACCTCACTTAGACTCTCTAGGAATAAGAATTTTCATTGGTTATTGAGAACAAGCACAAAAACAGTATTCATTAGTGCACAATAAGAGCGTTCATACGGACTCCAGCAAATGATTAGACACAAGAGAGTTTTTAACTCTAAAACTTTGTCAAGTGATAGAGTGCCTTAACCTTATTCGTATGTTAGCTCCAAGCTTCGGAAGACTTTGAACTGATGGCACGACTTCTTAAGCATTTGAGGTTTACCAAATATTTGAGGATTTTTAGTGGCAAAGGTATACAAAATAAGTCTGAAAAGCATGTAGAGCCATGCCACACTTTGTTGAGAAGCAGTTCTAATAAGTAAGAAGAAACTACTAGCTGATTAAGCAGCTTCATTTTTATAACATGAGAAGAGCCTTGCCGGCTATCCACACCGCTTGCAGCGGCAATATAGAATTGCCCGGTGCAGGATTCGAACCCAGGATTTCGAGACCAAGGTTTCGAAAAGCAACCACCTTACCTAACGTGCCATTACGGTAGGGTGGAGCCAGAAAAGAAAAGGGACCTAAAAGTGAGGAACAAACCCTTGATGTCGACACGCAGCTTGGTGGAAAGCCCACTGTCTCACTGTCGCTAACTTCCATCTTCATCCTTATAAATAGGTGGAAATTAGTCTGCAGTAATAGTGCTCGAGATACTAATATGAGCAGAGGGCCGTTAAAGGATATATCAGGAAGTAAATCATCCTTGAAGACGTTCAGGTTGATAACCTCAATCTAAGATCATCACTAGAGTAAGTACTAATAAGAATTAAAATGCTACACAGAACCTCAGAACAGGTTTCTCAGAAGGAAAATATTAGTAGTTAAACTACTATAAGGACTCTAAAGGTAGCTAGCAAGAGAGTTTTTCTTATTGCTTCGGAAATATTTCCCTCTAGGAAGAATTATCAGCAGGGCTGTTCATTAAGTTAATCCTAGGAGAGTCGAGGCAAGAGAATCGACCTTGAAGCTAGGTGAAACTAAGCAAAGGATAGTTCATAGGGTAGCAAACAGAAAGTAGCCTAACCAGGGTCACTAAAATTATCCTCAGAAAGGATAAATGCCACTTCACTTAAGAAGAGAGTTTCCTGATGAGGAGCAAGAGCATTCAGACTGCTAAGAGGGAGATTTATTTTAGCCTTTTGATAAGTTTATAGAAGCGACGTAATCTTTCCCATGATTTCAAATTACTGAAGTAAGGAGAGTTAACCCCAAAGCAGCTTCACAAACTCTTAAGGTGATCAGAATAACCTTATATAACTATCATGCCTTCTTTAAAATCTTATAAAGGTAGGTTATACAGATAAACCCAAGGATACAACCTCTACACTAATTAAGATAACAGTTTTTTTACGATGTAAATCCATAGAGAATAGTCCTATAAATTTAATTTGCAAAGAACTTATCAATGGGTAAAAAGTTACTTTATTCATACATTTGAAGCTTTTAAGAAGCATCGGTATTGCAAGCCGAAGAGGGATCTTCTACTAGATACTACCATTACTACTATTACTACTAGATCATTAGATCGCGCGCATTTATGTCAGGTTTCAAGTCAGACCCTTAAAGAGTAATGAACATCTAATGAAGTTAAGTCACTATTATTTAGCAAGTGTCTCTAAGAGGAATAAACTAATGTAAAGGATAGTTACATAACGACCAATTGACTCGTACGGAGCTACTACATGGCATCTTGCAATTCATATTAAAATGCTAAAGGTAGTTACACGGGCTCAGAATATTTAAGTAACAAGAGAGGTTCTTGAACGAAAATTAGTTTGTCTGAATGCAGATATGAGTAGAAGAGTAGCGATAGATTTTACTACAGTTACAACTCCGCCCAGTTGTATTAGCGACAGAAAGTAAGAAAGCACAACAGGGAATAAAGTGTCGCTCAGGTTGAATATGAATAGGGTTCACTATGGGTTAGCAGGGATAAAGTTCTCATGATCATCTACAACTTTAGGATTCAAGAGGACAATACCTCTTAGAGCTGTTAGGAATAACATGAACTCAATGGTATCCTTAGTAGAGAAATAAGAGCGGAAGAAAATAATATACCTGTGGGAAGGAAATCCCTAGAGGATTATGGGAGCAAGTTTGATTGTGGAAGGCTAGGAGAACCAACCTTAATGTGGCAATAATAAGTAGCGGCAAGACGCGGAGAGTAAATAATTAAACTATAGAGGCGGCTCCTACTGAGAATCTCCCTCTGAGTCATTCTACAATAACCTTATCAACGTGAAGTGCTGCAGATACAATGTTCGTAGTTACAGCAGCAACTGGAAAGGAAGTTTGTCATCAAGGCAAAACATAACCTAGGAAGGCTGTAATGATAGTTCAGAATAAGATAACGACTCCAACTTTTCAAGTTTCCTTACATTTCTTAGAGCCGCAGTAGATCCCTCGTGCTACATGTAGGTATAGACAAATGAAGAATCGAAAGGCTCCATTAGCGTGGATAAACGTATGAGCTATCCGCAGTCTACATTCCGGCTAAGGTGCCTCACAGAGGAAAAAGACATGGAGACATCAGGAGTATAATGCATAGCCAGGAAGATTCCTGTAACAGCTTGGAGTATCTATGCATAATCCTTAAAGATAACCAAAGTTTTATCTGGCTGAAATGCTAATGAGGGAGTGTACTAGAGCACCGTTGACTAGCGTTAGCAAAATTTGGTTCTTACGTAAAGGTCTTGGCGTGTCTATCTAGAAGTATCAAACCATCGATGGGGAGAGGCTACCATGAAAACTATACACACTGTAAAAGCAAGTATAACTAAGAGAAGACTTTCCAATATTCAGCAAGCCCATAGGCTCTCCCTCTCCTGAAAGAAGGGAGTAACTTTGTAGCTTCCGGACGAGTGAATCACACTGGAGTAATGTCATTCTTCTGGAGGATAGAATTTGAGGGAAGGCAGCTAAGGTTACTATCGAAGGTACTTTAAGAGCACACTCATAGCCGAAGGCCACTAATGTTTCTGCGATGTAAATTGAGAATGATTGGCAGCCATATAGTGAGTTGACGAAAATCGCAGGAAAGTTGCTTTCAGGTAGGCTAAGAAGTGGAGGTATCCCTAAAGGAATAGGCTGTTGTAAGATAGGTATCGCTAAAAATACAGAGAAGATTAGCACCAAGAGGAACATGAGTGTCATGTATCGCGTGAGAGTTTATGTATAATCCTAACTATGGTGGTAAGTGGTTAGGGCATCTCTCTATTTTTTTAGTAGTGTATCACAATTCCGTTGTGTAAAGTGCATTTCAAGTCTACCACTCCGTTACGACAAGATAAGCATACTTCCTTGCACGGGAAGGAGAACCAAGTAGGGAAGGACTATCAGGAGGACTCCTTTTCAAGTAAGATACGTAAGTTGGTCATACCCGAGGGGAGCGAATGACTCCCGTACTCATAAAAGATTAATGCAATGTGCACTACTTTCACAGTACATTTGAGAGATGACCTTCATACCAACAGTCTAGTTCCCCTCAAAAAGAGAACTCTAGTTAGTATTATTGTGAAGATAAAATTAGCATATTCTGCTATAAACAAGAAGGAAAAACCTCTTGTCCCGTACTAAATGTTGAACCCAGAGACAAGCTCTGACTCTCCTTCAGCGAAGGTAAGGGAGCTCGGGGTAGGTTTCTGCTACGGAGGGAGGGAATCACATCATAGCTTAAGGTTCACGAACAAGGTAAGGCAAGAGAAACCTCGCTCTTCGGAGGACGTTCTCAAATTTTAAGAGCAAGACACGATAGACACTCTTAGAAGTAAGAGTGCCATACTCACTTCGGAGAAAATTGATTGAAGGATGGCTCTAAGAGCTCTTAGAAGAGCATGCTGAATCCTAGTTTCGATCGATATGGTAATTTTGCAATAGGCTGTACCTCGATTGGTTGTTTGATAACTGCACTGGAAACGCACGAGAGCTTAAGTAAACTCTGGCTCAGGCTTGGAACATGTAACCTGCTCCGGCCTTCGAATTTACCACTGGGAGCTATAGAATACATACGACATATACGCTAAATACGTTACGATATAGACTTTCCATCTTCAGGTATGGGTGTTCTTCATTCTGGTTCGTTCGTGTAACGCCGACACACCTGATTGTAGTATAAACACTACAAATGTATACTATGGGGACTCGAGCGTAAGCCCCGGGGCTAAAAGGGACGGAAGGCTGAGTGGCTACCAACGTCTGGTACTTAAATTGCTGATCCATTGTTTCTCCTGCATCAGCTAATCTGCCTGAACAAATAAGCGCAAGGCCCTCCCCTCTAAGTACCAGCTCCGCTGAATTTGTTAGTTTACCGTTGACTGTAAAACGCCTCAAATCCTTTAATGATGTTCAAGTTAGGTTCATATTCTCCTCGGAGTTCTAGGTCGAGAAGCGAAATACAACGATAGCATGAGCGAAAAGTCATTTAAAACGGCACTCAAAAATGATTTGTTATGGCATGTTCTTTGTACGTGCAACTTTTTTGTTGAATATGCATGAACTATTTTCTACTTCTGGCTATTAAATTTTAAATTATATTTGCGTTGTTATGACGTCAGCTGACATTTTTCTTCTCTTGCGTAGATAAACTACTAAGACATTTAAGACTCTGCCAAGTAGCAATGTCGATATTTTTATTTGGGTTGTTCTTGGGTGACACACGTTAAACACTACAGCTTGACAGAAATATCGCGTAGCATTAATGCTATATTTTTCTTCTGAGACTTTCAGTCCTTTAGAAATGGTAATGGTCGTGCTAGCATCCCATTTTCTATGGAATATGACTTGTATATGGTACATCAGGAACCATTATTACTATGGTATATCAAGAACCATTTAATAAAAAACATGTTTTATGACTTATGACTTTCAACGATTTCAAAATTAAATTCTTATTACAGACATACAATATAGATTCAGTGTAAGTATTGACAATGATTCAGTGATATTGTTTTATTACAGTTTTAAGTTGGAACAAAAATGAGAGAATGGCAAGGTATTTTACACGTCGGATTCTTAAGCATAAATCTGCGACAAAACAAATTTAATATGGGTCAACATGAAATTCAGCTCGAATCTCATCTTTACGAAAAAATGCATTCTTCAAATCAACATTTGAATAAATGCGATCACTTCCATCAAAAATTGAAATACAGTTCAGAGCAGGATTGTCATCCTGTACTAGTCTCTGATCAACTTCTATGCAGCGGTCCAGATTTCTCTTCAAAAGGGTTATACAAGGTCTTGTTTCGTACCTTGTTTTGGTGCTCAGTTTATAGGGTGAACGTGCTCTTGAAATGATTTCACTGGAACTTAAATTAGTAACACGATTATTCCTTTCCGGAGTGTAAAATAGGCTTGCCAGACGTTCGATGATGCTTCTAAGACCTATAAGAACACGACCTCATTAACTCTAACGTTATAAATTCAACGAGGTAGATCTCAACATTTAATTATTAAAGCTTACAGTCAAAGCCCAAAGCTCATAATTAAATTATTGCCCATTCTGCACAAGAGGCTGTAAGATAAAGAAAGAAATACGAGAGTGCAACGATTTTCTCTCTCAGCGAAACACGGTGGCTGCAAATCATCTGTGATATACAGTGCATGCCGAGCATGCACCATGTCGCCGAGTAAATTAAAAACAAATAATTGATAGCTTCTAACTGGCATTTTAATGGGGGCTTGAAGAAATCTGAAAAGTGGTAGCCCCTCACAAGGAAACAATTATTATAAAACATTGATAATAAATTTTCTAAGTGGCATTGCACGTTTAATGGCTCCCTAAGCGATATAATAATAATAATAACAATGCCCTTGATAAAGCACCCCCATAGAACTTAATCTCTTTCTACGCGCTTTACATTTGCTGCAAAGGTAAATGCAATTGAATGGTAAGTAAAATCATGCTTGAAAAACAGCAAATATAACATGAGGGTTTCAGGTATACAACGGAAAAGTGCTAATCTTCTGGTGCACTATTATTATATAATGTGGAATATTATTCTGTAATAATAGTGATAATGCACTTGATAAAGCACCCTCAGTGAACTCAAACTCTTTCTTGGCGCTTTAAATTTTCGAAAAAAGGAAATGCGATTGAATGATGAGTATCATACTTGATAAACAAGAAGAATAACGTTGTTAGGGGTGACAGGTACTGGGTCAGCATGCAAGTGTGGTTAATGGCAGCATAAAGTGTCAGCACGCATAAGCACATAAAGGACGAATCACAGGGACCCACTAATGCTATGTTAAATAGGTGTGATTTTAAGTTCTTTTTAAATGTGATCACGTCAAGGGATGTTGTTATGCAAGTCGGGAGCGAGTTCCAAGCTTCGGGAGCATGCGAACTAAATACACGGTCTCCAAATGATTTGAGGTTTGAACGAGGTATTGTTAAACTGTTCGATTCCGAAAAGCAGACGAGCTTCCATCGGCACCATTAATAATTAGAGTGTGAGTGACTGATTTGATACGTACGTGATTCATTTAACATTAATTATAACCATACAAATGAATCTGGCTAGCTAGTATTCGGCACACAATTTACTCCCGTTGCTTGCACTAACTATATCTTCTAAGCTTGCTGGCCAGTACTACTAATACTACGAGTAAACATTTCTGGACTTTATTTCAAGTCATGTCGCACAGTCGGTTTTTGGCTCATTATTAGATTCAAGTGATGTTGCACGTATGTGGCTTCCTACATATAACCATAAAGGCAATTGAGATTAACTCCTTCTTATTCAAAGCAATAACTCGATGGAAAAAGTCTATTGTCTAATTTATGCAACAACAGGAGGGCATTTTGCATCAATCGCCCTCTCGCAACAGGCAATACAGGATTGTCTGCTCCAGCACTGAAATCCAGCCTAATAATAATAATAATGATAATGCACTTGATAAAACGCCTTCAGAGAACTTAATCTCTCTCTAGGCGCTTTACACCTGCTGCAAAGGGAAACGCAATTGAATGGTGAGTAGTATCATGCTTGACAAGCAAACAAAACGAATGACATGGCAAGGGGTAACATACACAGGGTCAGCATGCAAACCCACCTGCCAACCAAACCTCCCAACTGGGCCGAGAAGCGCGAGCACAGGACCCGGAGGCAAAGATCGGCGAAAAGACCAGTAAGAAGTATAGCATATATTTAGCACCTTTAACTTGGTAAAAGTCCACGGTTTCCATTTAGGATTCAGCTGTCACGAGCACACAGCACGACTGAAATGTATTTACATCATTAACATGAATTATTTATCCATGACACTTGATAATCGTCAGGTTAGTTACTAATTTAATCATTGCTATAATATCACATACTTACGAACGTAACAAACTCATTGAAAAGCTATGCATAGCTCGTCTGATGCCGACAAAAAGCTGAGCACAACCTTTCCTAAATTTTCCTGTTGACTAGGATCCTGCTAGTGATCAGAATTCAAGCTCTTTTTCAGCCTTCAGCCATATTTGCATGACAACACTTCGAAGATTTTCATCTCTTATTAATTGGTATGCTTCGCAGGTATTTAGTTTCATCTGAGTGTGAAGCTAGGCGGCTTTTTCTGATCAATGCTTTTTCTTGCCGATGTCGATTCATGTATTGACTTATCAGTAATTTAGCACAATAACTTTCAGTACGACAACGTCATTACTACGTAGCCCGATCGACATGCATTAGTTACCGATAATTAGCCTTCTCTAATGGATGCAGCAGCATGGACTGTAAATAGTACAGCTATCTATCTAGATCTACCGAAAATTGCTGTGATCCAACACAGTTCTGAAAACACTTAAGTCGTTTCAAAATCACCACAAAGTGATGCACTTGCGGATTTGTATAATGGGAATTGAAATTTAAAGTTGTGCTTTCCCTCATCTAAATTAAACGAATGATTACTGCTAGCTTCAACTGAGCGGCATATTTTCAGCAGCTTGAGATCAACAGTTAATAAGAGAAAGTTAAGCAGCCTTGCATTAATGCATTAATCTATCATCACTTTTAACTATGTCTTTGCAGTTCAGAAAAATAGAAAGCTGGATTAAATTTGGGGCGCTCAATATAAACTGAAAGAATAAAACTTGGCGTACGAATCCTAAATAGGAAGAATCAGCACAAGCAAATGCCGTTATACAGAAATATAAATCGAGATAGTTGTATAAACTGAGCTCATTCTTCCTCAAGCAATTACTGTGAATCTCTTTAACTTAGTGGTCATGATGACTAATGTAACTCCGACGGGTGAATGAAACACTTTTATTTGTGATCCTTGATCAGCATGCAATAGCCCCCATTAATAAGCGACCTTGTTTCTGATAAAGGCTTTGACCTGCTCGCCTTGACCGAACTGGGGGGGGGGTAAAATTGGGAAACTGCCCGACAATTAATGACGCAACATCAACATGCTGTTATTTCTTTTGCACCTCAAGATCAACCAAAGTTAGCGGTAGATTCACTGTTATCACACGCTCATCCTTCTATTTAAAGCTGCTTTCAACTCTCTCCAAGCAACCTTTCGATAAATTGTTTGGGGTTCACCCGACAACAAGTTACAAATTGTGGCAGACGTCTATTGCCCCCATGTACTGAGTCCTCCTTTATCTCAGACTTCTCCAATCTTATGTCAATTATGTGCAAGAAATCTACCATCCTATGTGATGGGTGATTTTCTAAATTTACTGCGATAACTAATCTGACGTCTTCAGCACCGACCTTCGTGCACCGACTGACTTATCGTCTGTTAGCTCATCGGCATGGCTATACTCGCCTTAAGTGTCGCACACTCGACCAAATTGTCTCTCACAAATGCACGCTGTCATTACCATTAATTAAAATTTTTATTTTCTGACCACATGCAGACATAGTTCAGTCTACAATGCATGCTTGCCTCTTAATATAAAATCACAATATTAATCGCAAAATCTCAAAACCCTTCACAACGATGCTCTCCTTGCGGTAATATCTGCTTTAAATAAATAAATAAATCCTAGCTGATAAAACAGCCTCTTTTTGTATAGCGACAGAAGAGCCTTTAAGGCTATCACCGCCGCTTTTAGTGGCGATGAAGGATCGCCCACCGCAGGAATCGAACCCACAACCTCAGGACCAAGGTCATGAAAGCAACCACCTCACGTAGTGTGCCAAAACGGCTTTTCTTATTCCGCTCGTTCAACAACACTTCTGTCCTCTCATCATTGGTAGATTGCTGCAACATGACACTATATGACATATTCAATGAATTTTCGCTTCTGACTAAGCTCACTGTAAACCCTTGCCGAGACGACCATTGGTTTACCACAAACATTAAACTAGCTAGATCTATTAAGCACAAGCTTAAAAAACACAAGAAGGATCAGGAGTGACTGTCTATCAAGTCACTATCTATCTAGTCAAGATACATATGAGGACTGCTGTAGATCTTACCAATCTATCACAGCAAAAGTCCAGTCTAGCTTCTAGGAAGCATTGTTAAATCACAGGCTCACATTAAAAAATGCTGATGCCTAAAGATCAACTACGTTCTTAACCAGTCCCAGGCAAGCTCCTTATCTAGTCATCCTTGTGATGATCTTGTTGATCGCTTTTTCTAGATTCTTCGTAAACAAGATAGAAACGATCACCGAGTCGATACTTAGGATAGCAGCACCTCTCAGGAATCCTGTCCCTCAATTAAGGCATCCGTGAAACTTCTAAATCAAAGGAGGTAACAAATGACCTCATTCTGAAAATTACCACCCATTCAAAGAAGAGTGCGAGTCCTCCATACCCTATTCCCACTGTCCTGCTTCAACGATCAGCTGCTGCCATGCATAAGTAGCATCAAAAGTATTTCAATAGCCTCAGGTCATGAGCTAGCACCTTTCTAAAAGACTGTCAGCATCCCATTACTCAGCAAAGCAGCACTAGACCCAGAGAACCTGAGCACCTTCCACCTATTCTCCATTCTGCCGCTCCTACCAAAGACACTGGAACGAGTCGTGGCAGACAAGCTGAACTCTTACATTTTAAAACTTCCAACCTCACTAGCAAGCTCCAATCTGGTTGCTTCGGGTGTGTAAAGACCTACTTAGGATTGCCCCCTTAGTTAGAGTCTCTCTGCTTGCTTTGCTCAATCTTTCGTCAGCTTTTGATGCTATCGATTACCCAAGTCCTTCTCGAGCGCCTCTCATCTCGCCTGCACATCACGAGCATGTTAAAGAATTGTTTCGGGTCCTATCTCAGTGGGAGACTCCAGAGTATTTATGTGAATGGACAATCATCCGATGAACCACTTAAGAACGGGGCACCCTGGAAATCTGAGCTCGGTAGGCATCTTTTAACAGGTTATACCCCCTTTTGAAAATGTGATCACCAATTATATGCTAGTCTTTCACTTCTATTCTGATGACACTCAATCACACTTTTACTTTGATTCACCTCAGCCCTCCAACAGGTGGAATTCTCTCAACCCCTCTCCTGAATGTATCGATGACATCCGCCCGCGGATGACGGCAACCATTCTTAAATTGAATGATGACAAAACAAACTTATTAGTTATGGGCAAGCCAAGTGCGATTCAAGCATAGGAAAGACTAACGCTCCAAATCAGCTCTGCTAGCATAATTTCTGTTGAATCTGCACGAAATCTAGGTGTCATGTTTCAAAGTGACTTTTCTTTGGATGACTACATCAGGTCTAGAGTCAAATTAAAGTCTAATGCCTACTTTCAGCAAGGTAACTTTGCTAAAATAAATTCGGGCTTGTTTAGACAGTAATACCACATCTAAATTGGTTCATGCATTTGTTACAGCCAGTTTTAACTTCCATGACTCACTGCTTACTTATCTACTGGCGTTTTAACTCAGGCGATACAGCTGGTGAAAAACACTGCAGCTACGCTTGTCTGTCATGAGAGTTGCAGCTACCACATCACATCGTGTTTTGGTGACCTGCAACAGCAAACAGTCAAGCAAGGAACTGACTTCCAAATTTTGTCGTTCAATTTGAGGTCCCTTCCCTCTTTGGCTCCAGTTTACCTACAAGATCTACTCCCCCACTCGGCTAAGCATCGCTTCACCCACTTATCGGAATCTAATTGCTAACATTTACCTCGTAATCCTTTGGAGACACTGCCTTTAGTCCGTATGGTCCCAAAGCTTGGAACTCTCTATCGACTTGCGATGCAACATCCCTTGACTAGATGACATTTAAAAAGGACTTAAGAACTCACCTATTTAGGACAGCATTAAGTGGATCCCTGTAATTCGTCCTTTATGTGGTTATGCGTGCTGACACTGTGCATGCTGCCACTAACCACACTTGCATGCCGGGCCTGTGCATGTCACCCCTAACCATGTTATACATGTTGCTTATCAAGCATAACAAGCATTAAATCGCGTTTCGCTTTGCAGCAAGTGTAAAGCGCCTAGAAAGAGATTGAACTCTCTGAGAGATATTCCTCGAAAGACACTGAATTCTCATCATATCAAATGCATTATTATTCTTATTATTATTATCATGTTTATTGCTGGATCCTGTAAGAGTGAAACTCAGATAATTGCGATCAACATGGCACCTCTTCTTCACTAACGATGAACTAAGCTCTAGGCGCGAGGTCGGCGATCCATAATATTCGTCGTACATTCGTAGTATCCCCGTCTCAAATAATAATCAATAAATTGAGCCCTTGATTAATGCCAATTGAGTTGATGAGCAGAGAGCTAATACAGATACAGTGCACGTCTCTGGCCTCCTTTCGCAATGCCAAAGTCGTAGTCACACTAAAGGTATTAACGTTCACCATGCAAGCAGTTTTACAGACTACTATCTACCCCGAGTCATGCTTTCGGGTTACGATTATTGCCCTATTACGACGATCATACTGGTGGCCAGAACGACTCGCAAGCAATCGTATTTTATAGTATAGCAATAGTTACCTGTATCATCAGTGAAATCGTACCAGAAAAAACTCCTCCGAGAACCAGCTGTTTCGCCGTTACAAAATTTGTTGGAAGAGATCGAAAGTTGAGACACCCCAGCTCAAGTCCGGCATCGGTGATGACTGAAATCCGATAATTCGGATGTGATTCGTTATAGTGCACAAGAGGTAGCGGCTTGAATCGTGGAGCTGGATATTCTGTTCCCCTTTTGCTGTTTGGGTGAATTACAGAGTTGCATACGTGCTGCTCAAGGAACCGAGTAATTTGGTCGATGGAGACGTATTGGTCTTCTCGTTTATTCCTCAGATTCTGGCATGCCAAACAAGGTCTTTCTTCCCGGCCCCGTCTTCTGAAAGGCTAGCCGAACTTGCATTTTTGTCTCTACATGGATGCAAATAGAATGATATCATCGCTTCATTAGTGACAGGATAGCAGTATCCTGGAAGAGCGCTCCACAGGGCAACAGTAATCAGTTCAGTGAACAAACTATACTCCCCAGGTACAAAACCTGTTGTTTCGTCGGCTCTGCAGGCAGAAATTATCGTCATTTCCGCCTTTCCGTCAGAGCTTGAAAGCACACTATCAAAGATGCCGTCGGCATAACAACAATCGAGCGTGACAACTACATTTGAAACCAGCTTGCTTAATATCGTTGACATATCGTTGCAGAGAAGTTTTTTAAAAGGTAAATCCACTCTGTGACCATCACTATCGGCATGACCCGTATAGTGAAGCCAGAATGTGCGATCGCTTATGCGGCTGAGGTTGTCCATAACAGCTTTGAGAAGCTTCATGTCGTTCAAGAACAGGCATTTATAGTGTTGAGTGTCGTCTCCATCTTGTATGGTCGATAAGTCATTTTTCAAGTCTTCGTAGTATTTTTTGTCGTAATCTGACGATGGAAGAATACCGATGGAGTGCACAAACTTGCGAAAACACATAGCGGCTATTTTGTACAAATGCGGCAATTTCAAATTGTTGCAAGCTAGATCCTTTAAAAGAGTTCCGACTTTGCGTTGCAATATCAGTGTAGGTTGATATGTTGCAATCCTTCCTCTCTGATACCTTACGCCATTATTTTCTTGCTGGTTCACTTTTTCATCTGTCCATGGATTAGACAAAGCCATTACGATATTGCTCTTCTCCTCATGTGATAAATTAAATGTGTTTAAGTTTTGCCATGAACCGACAACTATTCTCATCATTTTCCGTAAGAAATCATCTTCTTTTGCAGAGGGTATAATAAGCGACGGGGAATCCCGAGACAATTCCGTCATAGCATTCTGATTTCGGATGGTGGTGTAAATATTCTCCACCGTACGTTTGTTTAGATCGCTATCGGAAAGTGAGAAATCGAGTTTCGTAGTTTCATGCGCATTGTTCACGACTTCATCTTTCAATTTAATTAAAAAATCAAAAAACGCTGTTTCCGACTTATCGTGGGCTGATACTACCAATTGGTCATCCCTAAAACAAGCAATGCCAGCATAAATAAAGAAATAGAAATGTTATGAAGTGTAAAATTCTCTGAAATTTTAGAAACAATATACTAGACAAAGAACATGCTTGACAGACTTGACAGACCTTTACTTTTTATTGCTTCCACTGCATCAAATGGCTAGCTCCAACCGATGCTGAACCGCTCTAAGAGCCTCATTCCGCCAAAAAACAGCACACCTAGTTCTTAGCGGTCCAATAAGCCTCTAAGGACCATTAAGGGCATGCCTTGCCTTAAAGCCCACTCTCTTGCATAACACCCATGTAGTCTTTGTGGCTTTACAGACGGGGGTACATCCGCTTAGGTGTTCGTCTCTAACGACGAGGTTCAATGTTTCCATGAAATAGGCAAGAAAAAGCAATACAAGCTAACCGGCAGATTATGTAAGGAACAAATTCCAATTTAGGTCAGCGTTGCTAAATAAACTACGAGTACTAGAGCTCTGATTTACCATAACTAACTACACAATTTAGAACATGTGGACGTTTAGGACTACATGAGATGGTTCAGCCAAATTAATTTCAGTCTACGTAAGGCATGACCTTCAGATTGACCAGCGAGGAGAAAAGTGGTTCAAATTAGTACAATAAATAGTTGTTATGGCAAAGCTTTGTAGTTTAAATTATGTTTAAAAAAGTTCAAAAGTTTTAAGATCTGACGCTTAAGGCTTGCAAGCTAGCATCGCTTCAAAATGCCTGTGCATAGAAATCTGGGCACCCGCTCCAAAATGACTTACGATTAGGTGAGCACACTACATAAGCCATTAAAGCCATTCATATTTCACAAGACCTCATTTGAATACGTTTTTGTGGTAACTAATTTAATTGTCTTCAGTAAACACTGCAAATGGTTTCTTTCATTACCAGACCACATCAGCTCCGTAGTCAAGTCTGACTAATCTCAGCTCCTTACCATTGCTAATACTCGGGTTTGTTTACACAGGGATACTACATCTGTATTGGCTTATTAATTTCTTACATTCAGTTTTGACTTCTGTAACTTACTGCTTGCTGGCCTGCAGGCCTGTGAAATCAGGCGCTTACAGTTTGTGCAAAACTCTGTAGGTAGGCTTGCCTATCGTGAGCGTCGCAGTTACCACGTAAGAACATTTCTCGCCGACCTGCACTGGCTACCAGTCAAGCAGCGAATCGACTTCAAGGTTTTGTCACTCAACTTTAGGTCCCTTCATTCTTTGGCTCCAGCCTACCGATCAGATTGGCTCCCCAACCAGGTTAAGCATCGTACCACCCACCTTTCGGAATCATACTCTTTACCTATATCTCGTACAAACCTCAAATTCTTTGGAGATCATGCCTTAAGTGTGTAGGATTTCAAAGCATGGAACTCGCTCCAGATTTGGGTCAAAACACCCTCTGACTTAACCGCGTTTCAAAGTAACTAAAAACGCACCAATTTGTCACAGCATCTAGTGGATTGCTGGGATTCGTCCTGTATATGCTTTTGCGTGCCGACACTGTTGCATGCTGCCACTAAAAACCCTTACAGGTTGATACTGCATGTCACTCCTAACCATATTATTCTTGTCGTTTATGATGCATGACACCACTAATCATTCTATCGTGTTATCTTTGCAGCAAATGTAAAGCGCCTAGAAAGAGCTTGATTTATCTGAAGGTGCTTTATCAAGTGTATTATTATCGGTATATAACTATTAAGCTATCCTCATAGCACCGATATTTGTCTACTTTATTTCCAACGTGTGAGATTAGTTACCCCCAGCTAGAATCCAAGAGTTTCAGTAGCATGTGATTTAAGGAGTTATTACCGAGGAAGAGGTCAAGTTTATACCAATAAACTCCTTTACGACAGTACTAAACTACCCGGAGCTGCCTGTCCTTGCCACTAGATAGTAAAATCGGATAACTAAAGGTGAAAACAGCAAATCTGCCATCGATGAATACATCGCAGACCCAGATAATAATTTTTAAAAATGCGGCTTGGGAGAGAAAGCCGCATTCACATAACAAAAAGGACTTTAGCAATATTTTCAGAGACCTAAGTATAACCACGTTCAATGCTGGGCTTCTGACTTCAATGCTGACCGACTGAGTGGAACTTTGTGGATGAAACCGTGGCCATGGCAAATTCAATATAGAACTATGCGTTTTCCTCAATAGCTTTCGCGGTTGGCAAAATAGAATGCCCCCCAACAATTTGCGATTGGTCTATTCGATGCTATGGGTTTCTAGGTAACTTACGTACCTTTGCTTTGATCCCTCCCAGCCTTCAAGCACCTCAAATTGTCTAAACTCACTAGCTGCATGCATTGATGACATCGGCACATGGATGGCAGCAAATTTTCTAAAACTTGACGGTAATCAAACTAACTTACTAGTTATGGGCAAAACCAGTGTGATCCAGAAATTGCACAGGCTGACTCTCAAAATTGGCTCTGCCTGCACATCACCAGTTGAATCAGCTCTAAATCTACGTGTCATATTCCAAAGCAACCTCTCGTTAGACGACCATATCAGCTCCGCAGTCAAATCCGCCTATTTTCAGCTTCATAACATTGCTAAAAATCGGGCTTGTTTAGATGAAGATACCACATCAAAGTTGGTCCATGCATTCGTGACATCCCGTCTCGACTTCTGCAACTCACAGATTACTGGCCTACCAGCATGTGCGATCAGGCGATTGCAGCTGGTGCAAAACTCGGCAGCTAGACTTGTCTGCCGTGAGCGTCTAAGTTGCCACGTTACTCCACTTCTCGCCGACCTGCACTGGCTACCAGTCAAGCAACGGATTGACTTCAAGGTTTTGTCGCTCACTTTTAGGTTCCTTCATTCTATGGCTCCAGCCTATCTGTCAGATATACTACCCCACCAGGACAAGCATTGTACCACCCGCTTTTCGGAATCCAACAGTCTAGAAATACCTCGTACAAACCTTAAATTCTCTGGAGACCGTGAATTTAGTTCATATGCTCCCAAAGCCTAGAACTCCCTCCCGACCTGCGTCAGAACATCCAATGACCTGACCACATTTAAAAGGAACCTAAAAACACACCTATTTAGGACAGCATTTAGTGGGTCCCTGTGATTCGTCCTTGATGTGCTTATGCATGCTGACACTGTGCATGCTGCCACTAACCACATTTGCATGCTGACCCTGTGCATGTCACCCCTAACCGTATTATTCATTTCGTTTGTTTTACAAGCATGATCTTACTTACCATTTAATTGCATTTAACTTTACAGGAAATGTAAAGCGCCTAGAGAGAGATTAAGTTCTCTGAGGGCGCTTTATCAAGTGAATTATTATTATTATTATTATTTTTATAATTGGGTGAATTAAACATATACGTAGACAGCTAATTATAAAGCCAAAAACAATGCTTCTAAATTCGAAGAACTATTACCAGTCTCTCCATGTTGTTTAATCTGTACACCTCAAAGAGGACTGAGCTAATTTCAACATAATGCTGACTATCTTGTAGTGGTATGACGGCTCATTCGACACATAAAAATGGCTTTAATTAGGATAGCAACCAAAGCCGTTTTGTCAAGTTTCCACAAATTATTCGCCTTTGGGTCAGCCAGTATATAAAAACATACTCTCACAAAAGAGAAAGGGTATAGAAGACCGAGTTCCCCAGAGAAAAGCATACTGCTGTTAGTGCTGCTGCTAGTGCTCGTGCGGCAACTATACATCAATATAGATCACGCTAGGCAATTTATCGAGGTTTTAGATGCTAATGCATCGCTGGATTTAAAAAATGACACCAGCATATCTCTCCTCGGCTAATGAAAACGAGGTCAAAAGTGGTGTTGTCGCACAGCACCGGCCTGGCTCAATTTTAGGGTGCACAAGAACTGCTCAGCGGGAAACATCTCTGTCACAGAGCATTGAGCAAAAGGACAAAGTCGCCGTAGTAGGATCATGACGTGATTGATGCAGGCTGGCCCGTCAACCCTATAGTCCTGGCTAGCAATTTAAGAATGGGGAGATGCTCGCCCGATGTCGCTGTCGCCACCAGCCACCCACGATTTAGTGGATGGTTTTCGTGAGAAGGAGAAAGGTGGCTGGAAAGCATTTGCGTTTTACAGCTGCAAGCAAGAGGACGCAGCGGTCGTGCTAGGACCAGCAAGCTGATCGATGTCGGCTGGCCTGTCAACCTCTTTGTCATGACTATTCATACAAGGGTAGAGCGACGCTCGCTGGGGATCCCTTCTTCATCCTCGGTTACGTTTCGACACCGTCGCCGATTGTTGCCGGGCTCATTTCCTCTGCGAGCGAGAGGAGGGCGGGCTGTCTGCTGGCGATGGACGAGACTGAGTGAGCCAGTGAAAGAAGAATTCTATGGACGCAACCGAATACGGTTTCATAGCACCCGTGGCTCGCAATTTGTGTTTGTGTTTACGTGGGCATGGTTCCGGCATAGGGATATGCCACTGCGAACTATAAGTATTTCGGTGCAGTGTAGAGGAGGTATTCCCCCACTACAATAATGAAAATAATAATACACTTGATAAAGCGCTTTCAGAGAACCAAAACTCTGTCTAGGCGCTTTACATTTGCTGCCATGGAAACACGATCGAATAGTGAGTTATATCATGCTTAATTAGAATAACAATAATAATGCACATAATAAAGCACCTTCAAAGAACTCAATCACTTTCTAGGAGCTTTGCATTTGCTGCAAAGTAAACACAATCGAATGGTGAATGGTATCGTGCTTGATAAACTACATGAATAACATGGTTAAGGGTGACATGCACAGGGTCAGCTTACAAGTGTGCTTAGTGGCAGCCTATAACAGTGATAATAATAATAATAATATTGCACTTGATAAAGCGCCCTCAGAGAACTTAATCTCTTTCTAGGCGCTTTACATTTGCTGCAAAGTGATACGCAATAGAATAATAAGTAAAATCATGCTTGAAAAACAAACAAAATGAACAATATGTTTAGGGGTGACATGCACAGGGTCTGCATGCAAATGTGGTTAGTGGCAGCATGCACAGTGTCAGCACGCATAAGCACAACAAGGACGAATCACAGGGACCCACTAAATGCTGTCCTAAATAGGTGTGTTTTTAAGTTTCTTTTAAATGTGGTCAGGTCAGGGGATGTTCTGATGCAGGTCGGGAGGGAGTTCCAGGCTTTGGGAGCATACGAGCTAAATGCACGGTCTCCAAAGGATTTAAGGTTTGTACGAGGTATTTCTAGACTGTTGGATTCCGAAAAGCGAGTGGTACGATGCTTGGCCTGATGGGGTAGTATATCTGAAAGATAGGCTGGAGCCATAGAATGAAGAGACCTAAAAGTGAGCGACAAAACCTTGAAGTCAATCCGTTGCCTCACTGGTAGCCAGTGCAGGTCGGCGAGAAGTGGAGTAATGTAGCAACTGCGACGCTCACGACAGACAAGCCTAGCTGCAGAGTTTTGCACCAGCTGCAATCGCCTGATCGCACATGCTGGTAAGCCTGTAAGCAGTGAGTTGCAGAAGTCGAGACGAGATGTCACGAATACAGTGTCAGGAAGCAAAAGATGTTGCTTCACCGTTGATGAATTGGCCCTCGGTATTCCTGCCTTCTTAAGAAGGTGGGGTTTTCCTGGCTTTAAGGTGGAAGCCGAGCCCTAGTTCTACAGCCACGAGTTCAGGTCCGAGGTATTCCAGCCTTATTTTGCAAGTGGTGGTGGAATCCTAGTTCTCCGGTCACGGTCTAGGTACCGGTTGTGCAGGGATCACGTCTATTTGGGTTGTTCCCCACTATAGAAGTCGGCAGATAAGGTGCGGGACTTATTTACCCCACGGTTGTGCTTGTTTTGGTAAGAGCCGGCGAGGAGTGTGAGGATAAACTGAGCTAGGCGTGCAGCGACATTGTGTGCTTGCGAGTTACGTTCAGTAAAATCCCCCATTCATGTGTATATCTCTTCTCAATTCGCGCCAGCTCACCACTCTTAGCAACGATAAGTAGGTTGGTGTCAAAAACGCCCTTTCGCGTGGCCACCTCTTACTGAGCATAGAGGTGAACCGAATCGCATTCTACAATAGGCTATGCCGCTTGGCAAGCAGTAGGTTACGTCTCCTTCGCCAAGCCTTCGGCGTTACAGCATCTTTTCAAGACTGCTGCTAAAGAAAGACATAGAGTGTGATGTATTCGATAAAATGGTGTGCTGGACCATAGAAGGAGTTTAGAATAATTTTATTGCAGTACTCAGCAGCTGTCTGAGCAATTATAAAAACGCAAAATATGCCTACATTATTCAGACTCTCAATCAGGACTGCGACGAAATCGAATGCAAAACGTACTTTGAAGTCAGTAAAACTAATAATAATAACAATAATAATAATACACTTGATGAAGCGCACTCAGATAACTAAATCTCTTCCTAGGCGCTTTGCATTTGCTGCAAAGGGAAACGCGATTGACTGGCGAGTTTTATCGTGCTTGATAAACAACATGAATAGCATGGTTAGGGGTAACATGCAAAGGGTCAGCATGCAAGTCTAGTTAGTAGCAGTATGCATAGTTTCAGCAAGCATAAGCACATAAAGGACGAATCACGGGGACCAACTAAATGCTGTCCTAAATAGATGCGTTTTTAAGTTCTTTTTAAACACGGTCAAGTCAGGGGAGGTTGTGACGCAAGTCGGGAGTGAGTTCCCTGCTTTGGGAGCATACGAACTAAATGCCCGGTCTCCAAAGAATTTAAGGGTTGTACAAGGTATAGGTAAACAGTTAGATTCCGAAAAGCAAGTCATACGTGCTTAGCCGGGTAAATGAGTAGATCTGATATGTAGGCCGGATCCAAGGAATGGAGTGACCTAAAAGTGAACGACAAAACCTTGAAGTCGATCCGTTGCTTGACTAGTAGCCACTGCAGGTCGGTGAGAAGTGGTATGATGTGGCAACTGCAACGCTCACGAAAGACAAGCATTGCAGTCGAGTTTTGAACCAGCTGTAAGTGCCAGATTGCACAGGCCTGTAGGCCAGCAAGCAGTATTGAGGAGATTAACTTTGAAAACGTCAAATTTGAGTATGCGAGATTACCGGAAAGAGCAGCGACTGAATATTTCCAGGATATACAGAAATTAAGCCTCAAAGCTGCAGGAGACAGTGCTTTTAGTTACCATAATTATTTCTTGTTTAGTTCCTAGTTTAGTTCCCATGCTCCCAAAGCCTGGAACTCGCTACCGACGCACGTTGCAACGTCCCTTGACATGATGAAATTTAAAAAAGCCTAAAACGCACCGGTTGGTTAAAGTATTTGGTAGGTCTTTTATGTGCATGTACCTGCTTACGGTTGGTGAGCCGTAATGGCTCACAAGGTAAGGCAGTTGCTTTTCACGATCTCGGCCCATAGGTCGTGGGTTCAAATCCTGTGGTGGGCGATCCTTTATCACCACTGCAAGCGGTGGCGATAGCAGTAAAGGCTCCTCTGTCGCTATGCCAAAAGAAGCTTTCAAGTCAGCTAGTATTTTTTATTTTTTTATTTTTACGGATGTAATCATCAATGATTTGGCAATTCTTTCTATACAGCAGATGCAAGGTGAATAGAAATAGATTCAGGTCTCTGAGGGTGCTGTACTAATATGTAATTATCAATATTTTTATTATTAAGGTTGAATGTATCACCAAAGATGCACCAAAAACAATAGGAAAAAAGCGTATTTATGCTAGTGAATTTTTCGGTTGGGTGCTAATTTTTTGGGGCTACTTTGAGAAAGCGATTCACGGTTTACCGCAGCACATACGGAATTACAGCTTTAAATCATTACCCGTAGTGACCATTAGTTGGAGTCATGATACCTAAATTGCATAAAATATAAGTGCACATTCCATTTCTTTGCTGTTATTTCTCGAGAAAATTTGAAGCAACAGACATGTTAGTTTTAGTCTTTTCATTAGAAATAAGTTAGTGTTCAGTCAATTTCAGTATGGCTCGGAAAGCAAAGTTTCAATTGAATAAGAGCCAACGCTCTACTTTTGAGACCTAGGCAAATTGAAAATAACCATACGACCAACTGGCAACATAATTTTCACACAAGGATCATCTAGCACATTTGCCGCACAAAATGTAGCGAGCTGGCTTAAGTAGATTCTGACTACAGTCTTTAGAACGGAAACATTGCCCCTCGATACACGGCTCGTTGCTGCTAATACGGTCCAATTACTGGTAAAGCCTGAGCATTTAAATAACAGCTAAAATGACTCCAAGTTGCAAAGTCAATCTACGCAAGAATATCACGAATACGAACACAGTCACGTAATTAAGTAAAGTAATGAAGAGTGTTTATACATTGACGCAACAAGTCCCAGGTTACCAGAATAACTATTCTATTCACAATCGTCTCATGGCAAAAGGATTACATTACCATTCGTGGTTCGCAGAAGTTCTTTGAAATTCAAAAAGTTCAACATGGCTTAAATACGTTAGTTCAGCATATTGCCACCGAACATTTGATAGTCCTTCCTCTGCAGCCAATGTAAAGTGGCTAGAAGGATACTGAGTTCTCTGAGGGCGCTACTTAAAATGTATTGTTATTATTAATGTTATTATCCAATTAATCTACGACCGGAAGCCAACACTTTCAGTAAAGGAGACGCAGGCAAAATATTTGAAAATAGTTCAACAGCCTTCCTGCCATATTCATCTCCTGCTATAGAGGCTCAATAGCCATTATCGATTGTTATGGCGAAACGGAATTTCAGTCATCCAGCCTAGACAATGTGGCTAATCCTGTTTTTATAAAGCGACCAGTTCAGATAACTTAATCTAGAAATAAATCAAATGTAACGGCAAGCGGAAAAAATTCCCCTAAGGAAATTTGTAAACCTTTAAAAAGCCTCCAGGTCATCCGTCGGTGCAGCAGATTATGAAAGTTACCATCATCAATGCAGGATACAGAGTTGATGGTCACACGTAAGTGAGCTAACATAGTTTATTAGGGTGCTGGAATCCTCACTGAACATGTTTTAACAATTTTAATCTTCTCAATAGGTTCCACAAGCTGCTTAGCAATGATGTTTTCAATAATATCGGCAAAAGAGATTAAGAGACAGTGTGGTAGTACGCTGAAGCCTCTACATACAATGCGATAATTTAAAGTGCAGGACAGACGATGGTCAATTAAAATGAATTTGAAACTACTCCCATCTTCCACGTAGGAATATGAGGGGGCAACAGCTGTCTATTTGGCTAAAAGAGCTGGAACAGATGCCATTTGAGCAACGGATACAGAGCAAAGTTCTTATGCGGACCCACCAGACCCGCCACGGCTCGGCTCCTCCGTACCTAGCTGAATTGATGCATCAATTTCAGCCTGTTCGCACCCTTAGGTCCAGTGTGGACAATAAATTAGCTGTTCCATTCCTCCGCTTAATGACCGTTGGCGACAGAAGCTTTAGCTCTGCAGGTCCTAGACTGTGGAACTCGCTTCCACAATTCTTAAGCGAAAACTGCTCTCTTACTGCCAACTATGGCTCATCCTTTTCAGCGATCCTGAGTTGCTACTTATATTCTACTCACTACCTTAACTGGTCTCCTGACTCTGCACTGCTTCCCACTTTCTCTTTGTTGCGTGAGACGAAGTCTGTTGGCTACCGAATGCATACCGAAAGCTGTTTAGGCTGTGAGTGGGCTATACAAAACTCTCCTGCATAACACCCACGTGGTCTTTATGACTTTGTGGAGTTACAGACGGTGACACATTACTTGTTTTGCTTTATCTGTCTGCCGTAAAACACGTGAACGACATGAATCGTGCCTGTTTGGTAAAATCCAGCACTTCTCTAAGGACAGCACTGGCTCACCTCTATGCAGTAATTCAGGTTCGTCCTTATACACTACGCTTCTTCATTCACCTGCCACACTGGCTGACCTCTGTACTGCTAACTCCATGGGTTTCTCACAGCACCATCGAAGACTCTAGCTAAGATTCGCTCACACCCTGTCTCCAACAGAACACGAGTCAATTCGAGACCGCTCTCCCTCATGTTTCGATATGTCTACAGCTTGGATCTTTCTTCCAACTAAAAATCACGATGCTAAATGATGTGAAGATGAAAGGACGAGGCTACGTTCAACACAACATCTAAAATATACATGCAAATAGTCATTCATGTGCACGTGCAGCTTCCTGCGGCACCTTTAATTCTGAAAAATAAGTTATATTCATCTTGTAGCCTATACGAAGTGACATAAAAGAAATTTAGTACCAGTCAGCCGGTCTTGTGGTCTGTATCACGTCTTCCCTTCCCGGTATGTTCTCATTCTAGTTGCTCAGAATTCTTGGCTTAGCCATTGGCTGTAGGCTATTCTTTCAAATTTTAAACGTAGCAGTAAAATGTGCCAAATTATTAATTCTAATTATGGTTAGTTGTCTGCTTTTGCTTTTGCACCTGCAGATTGCTTAACACCTTGCAAGCCGATCGTTGGCTATCTGGCATACCCTCTAAGTACTAGTCGTGCACCCCCTTATTTATCGAAATTCAGCCACCAAGATCTTACAGGTGCCTAGACTGGCACTTTAAGTTCCTTCTGGCGCTGGCAAATATAAATACTTAATTTCTACCACAAGTTGTTTTTTGCCTGCCCCTTGCAAGATATTTGATCTGATTATTATTTGCAAGAGCCAAAAATACAGGTGCTAACAATGATCCCACTCAACCAAACGTATGCATCCGTTGCAGGAGGAAGCATCCTCGTGAGATGGATACCGTAATTGTTGCTGGATGATCGTATGCTCACAGAGTCCCTAAGCTAAAATCCACTACTACTCCTAAAGTAATTTACTAAATTACTAAGCTATTACTAGATTGCTAAAGTAATCCAGCAAATTAAGGTGCCTAGAATGTAAATTAGTTCTCTGATGGCGCTATTCAAATTTACAATTAATATTATTATCTTTATTATTCATTTGGCAAATCTCATAATTCTAAAATATTAGTATTTCCAATATTTTATCATTCTCTGTTAACTGTATTTGATTTCAGGGTGAATTTATAAGCCTTTGCGACACTCACATGCTTAGGTTCTTTACAATGATCATAGAATATAATTTCTAACTTAAATTGGTAAAAAGCCTTACACTCTTGTAACGGTATGAATATTTGTAGATGTTACTGCTTTATATTTCACGTAGGCTGTTATATGCCTTAGCAGCTCACTTGGGCTACCTATATTTGCGCCTTTGCTAAGCTATAATTAGTTCATGGATAAATCCAGGACATTTTTATTGTTTATTAGTAATGGGTACTCATGGCACATTCTGTTTTGCAGAGCTATGCTAATCCAAATTGTTTCTAAAGCACATAATAAATATGACAGGTCAGTATGGGGTCCATATTTTATTGTAAGCTGTGGTGCTAGCCAGTCAGGGTATTCTAATACTATACGAATGAGGCTGTTGAATCATCAAATGTTTTATTTACTATTACTTAGTGAAAGCTGCATATTTTAGGATGTGCTTCTGTATCGCTAAACGTTATCGCAGGTAAGCTCATCTTTCGTAGAAAGTTTGCACATGAATACTAGCATTAGTAATTATGTGTTTCTAGGAGCTAAGCTTAATGTTGCAGAGAACATTCAAGGCCAATTGTGAGTTTGTATATGCCTCTTAATGAGCTTAAAGTACTTAATTAATACCAAGTACTTTGTGAACCTGTATTCACCTTCACGAGATCTTGAAACGTGTACTGAGGAATTGACTAGGGCCATGGTTAAGGATAGATAGTGTCTTAATCTCAAACAATCCAGGCTCAGACATTTATATACAGCACTAGTTGCTGAACCAGAGAGAGAGCACCATTAAAGTGGTATCTCGTGTTTCGAGATCTCTGATGCTCAGTACACACAAAAACGTTAACACGGGAATCCTTAGATTAGGGAATGCGCCAATAATTTTACGGTTAAAAAGTCAATCACGATAATTGCATGTCAATTCTGTGCTTCAGATCGAGAATTAATATGTTATTCTAAAGGGAACCCAAAGAGAGAGAGAGAGAGAGAGAGAGAGAGAGAGAGAGAGAGAGAGAGAACACGTTTAACGTTTTAAATTCTGATGCGTATGACAAGCAGATGCAGATCTAAAAATCAACGATTCATCAGTAAGAAATAAGTACTGAAAGTCATTACCTCACTAAATACATTAGGCTGAAGAGTACTAGCAATTTTTTAATTATACCTGTGTCCTTGTTAAATCCTAAGGGGCTGGTTGGCCTATACTTTACATGGGCCAAGTATGAATACGAGATTCTTTCAAATTAAATAGCCAGGAACGTACCTAGGATCGAGTTAGATAGCTTTGATCGATTTATTATAATTAATAATAACAATAATACATTAACATAGAGCCCTCAGAGCACTTAATCTCTGTTTAGGCACTTTATATTTGCTGTAAAGGAAGCATAATCGAATGGTTAATGTTAGCATGCTCAACAACAAGAGTAAAATTGTTAGAGGTGAAATGTACAGGGTCAGCATGCTAATCTGGTTAGTGTCAGCTCGCATAAGCAAACAAAGCACGGCTCGCCTGGTAAATAATGTGATCAACGAACACGTTCTTTAAAATTCGGGCAAGGCAGGGAGGCCATAACATAAGTCGGAAGTGAGTTCCAGTCTTTGGGAGCATACAACCAAATAATCTTATAGCAGTATGCATCATCATAGTCACCTGGCACCAGCCACTCGAAAGTTCCTCAAAGTGTCTTTTAGTTTTTCGCAGTCATTTTTGAAAACTTGACTGTCTTTGTCTCCATCTTGATATATCATCAGTGAATATATACGAGGGATTGCTACAATGACAAAGGTCTTAGGGCAGAGGAACAGTCTAGGACATGTAGCAAATTTCCTCAAACTAAACAACGATACAACGGAACTACTACTCATAGGACACCCCAAGCTTGTCGCTTGACTAGCAAACTTTGCTGCGATACTCTTGTGCGACCGTCATGGTGTGCTCGGAGTTTAGGTGTCATCTTTGACAGCTGCCTAAATTTGTTAAGTCTAATTAAGAACACTGCCTCTACATCTAGCCATCTCACCCGATCCCTATCTAAGATTAAGAACTGGCGGCCATGGTTGCTTGCAAAATGCTTAGCTGGCTCCCTAGTTCAGTCAAGGTTAGATCATTTTGATTCCATCTTTGGCGGGCTCCCAAAAAACCACTAGGAAGCTGCAGCTGGTTACGACTATGGCTGCAAGGCTAGTAACTAAATCTCACTATATAATCCATTATTAATCTCATTATATTCAGAATCTATTAGATTAAATCAAATTACAATTGCACAACTTCAATATGGTCAATGATAGTCACTGCTGTTAACTTTTCATAAAATGCTATCCAAACTTAAGTTTTCAAAATGAAATTAAATGGACAAAAGTTTGATGATTCTTACTGTCACCAGATTGAGCTGTCTCTGTACCTAGTTGACACAGTTATGACTGCACTAAACTCGCTGTTTCGGGTAGCAGTGCAACGCCTGCAGTGTGCTAACACCCAAAGTTCGTAATAAGCCAACGCTGATGACACAGCGATATTCCGATATTCGGCAATCAGCTTTAGCAACAACGTCGGGTGCGAAAAGTAGAAACACGGCTGTAGGTTACGGAATATACGATGGGTGACTTCAAACTAAATCGCTAATAAGCTTACAGCAGCTCGAGCTCAGGTCAATTACTAATTTAGCGGCCGACCGTTGCTGTAAAAGAGCGATTGGGGTCAGACCCACTCCATATATAGTAGCCAGATCATAAGTCAAACCACAATCTCGCTTGCACTAATCATACATCCAGTTGCTCTCAACGCTCAGCTGGTCATGGCCATTTCATAAGCTGATCGGTTCAGATTTAATAGCCAAAGCTCATTGTCCCTATTCTCTGGGCATTGCAATGCTTAGTCACCACTGCACTTGGGCCGCTTGAAAACCCAATTTTTCGCTGCAGTCCAGTTTGACGAGTTGTCGCCTTATGCTTATCAGCCCTTGAATTATATGTACCATGACTGGGTCTTCGATTCCTCTGATTCTAACAGAGTTGGCAGTCGCTTTGAAATTGTGAGGCAACGAAACCTGGCTGAATGACCGACTATTGATGAGTTTATTTGATCTCTGTTTAAATATATACTAACATGATTGAAGTAAGCCCCCTGCTAATTCCACTGATTCTTCAATCGCGAGCGACCAGAAACCTTGCAGAGTGAAATTCAACTGTTTGTAGGCTATAGGTGACTGCCGCCTGAGGCCCATGGATGTCGCACCGAACAAAGCAAGCTCGTCTTGTAAAAAACACGAGTTTCGCTAGCTCAAATCACCTCTTATGTTCGGCCGTGAGGCAACGCTATCATAACGAAAGCGTCTCAGGTAGCACAGCAAGTATCCAGCTAGTAAGGTGACAGGTTTCGGGCTATCTTTTGAATATTCCGATCATACTAATCGTCTTCATACAACTTCTACTAGCGTTATATTGTATTTTTTTGAATATTATCTCATCATGAACCTTGCCCTAAGTTCACTCTGGTTATTTATTCTCGTAGAGTGAATTTTAAAGTGTCTAAAGACACACTGGATACGCTCTGGCCATAATACGGTAGACCCATATTTTCAGTTTTATTTTTACAGCTAGTATACTTGTACGTCTGACTAATTTGAAAAAATAAAAGACAAAACTTTAAAACCATTAAATAGCACGACTTGAACAGCCACTCTGATGTCCTACAATAAAAGAATATATGCTATGTGTTTCTTCAAAGTGACCATCAGAAATTTCGGCACATAGCATCTCATGCTATTGAAAAGAACTTATTCAAGTTCAAAATTTGAAAACGATATCAAGATAAAGAATTCAACATTCATATTCTTGTAAGCTCAATTTACCTTTTTTAATCAAATCTCCTGCACTTGAATTGACGCTCCCCACCTTTTGGTCGTTGGATTTTGTTGGATTGTTGAAATGCAAATTCAAATCTTGATCATCAACTGCAATGTAATATTTTTCAATTACTGTTACCCCTTTGTTACAGCTGCCAGTTTCAAAATCCCAGCTCCAAGATAACCTAAAAGCACTAAAAAATTATTCAAATTATGTAAACATCGCCGCTGGAGAAGTAGTAGCCAAGGATTACCGACATGCAAGCTCACCTACTTCGAAAACCAGGATACGCTGACAAAGAGAAACTTGGGAAAGCAGCTTACAAGCGTGCAAAACAATGCAGCTAGCCTGTCATGAGCGTCGCAGTTGCCGCATCACATTACTTCTCATCGACCTGCACTAGATCTCAGTCAAGAGGCACATCGGCTTCAAGGTTCTGTTACTTACGTTCAGGTCCCTTCATTATTCAGCTCCGGACTAACTATCGTATCATGTCTACTCACCCAACGAAGTTGGGCAGAGTGCACCAGCTTTTCTGAATGAAATCGTTCAGCTACTCCCCTACGAACCTCAAATCCTGTGGATACCCTGCCTTTAGCTCGTATGCTTCCAAAGCCTGGAAATCACTACTAACTGACGTCGCGACACACAACGACTTAATGACGTTTCAAAATAAGCTAAAACTTAAATTTACCGGAGAAATTTAGGAGTTTGCTTAATTCGTCATTTGTGTGCTTATGTGTTATGAATATGTCCACGATGCCACTAAACATTGTTACATGCTACTGTATGCATTTCACCTCTGATCATCTTGTGCTAGCTGATATTGAGCATACCACTACTAGCTATTAGATGATGCTCCCTATACAGCATATGTCAAGTGCCTAGAAAGAGATTACGTTTACCGAGGGTGTTATGCAAATGCATTATTATTATTATTAATATTAGGAATGCAGGTTAGTGGGAGTCTCTATTAAAATCAATCATTATTAATGAGCTGTAGATAAGCGGGCAAATCTATGAGGAACAAATTGGCGAAAGCTCATTAGAGCTCAAGGTGAACTTAAGGTAATGGCGAAATTTTTAGCAGAGACTTGAATGAAGCAAAATAGATATCGTTATCGAAGTAACGTGATAGAAATTAGAGACTTTTCGGTGCATGTAAAAACTGAGGATGACTGAAATACTTAAATTCAGTGCTAGTAGTGGCACGATGTTCGATATGCATGTTCGGTAACAAAATGGAGCAGCAAAGAGGTGAAATTTGTTGGTCTGATACAAGCTATTGAAGCATGAGCGAGCGACAGAGAGAGGGAGGGAGAGATTAAGATAAAGTCGTAAGGTCCGTGCTTTAAAGGGAGCCGATCTAGAAGCGAGAGCAACAGACATAAGTGATGTGATATGGTAGCTATGCAATGAACAAAATATCTGAGGAGCTGCCTATCGAGATTTGCATCAGCAGCAGAAGATTAATGGATCAAGTGTACTCAATAAGGGAATGCAGTAATTTATGTAAGAAGTCATACATTGGGAGAATCGTTTTTCATCCATATTATTACTTATGCAGGCCTTAATGTTTGCAATGCATTGTTTACTCGCTAGCAGTTCAAGCTCCATTATACGTGCAGGATAACATTGAGTTTGTCCAGCGACGAAACTGAGAGACAATTGACCTTAAAAAAGAATTTCAAATCTGTATGTGATGAAGGTCTTCTTGATCTGCACCCAGACTCGACCGACAGCCTTGATACCCTTAAAATAATAATTCACTTATAGGTGCAGTAAACACAACACTTAGAAGTCCCTTAGCTAGCATGCTCCCATAAATTCTGTCCAATACAGAGTCTCGGAGGCTCCTTTCAGTTTACAAAAAAAACCTCCTGAAGATGAGCCAAGTTAAGCTCAGACTTAAACTCGGCTTTAGGAAGTCGGGATCTAATGACCAAGAGAACTTAAGCAACTAACGTCAAGTCTCCCTTCTACCGTTATTATGAAAGACACTGAAACGAGTCATGGCAGACCAGATGGACTCATATACTGAACTTCAGGCCTTGCAAGTTCCTGTCAGGCTGTAGAGCACATCACTCCACAGAGTCAGCATTGCTTCGGGTGTATAACGACCTACTTAGCAATGCAGGCTTAGGTAGATTTTCTCTGCTTTTTATGCTCGATCTTTCGGCAGCTTGTGATACTATCGATCACCAAGTCCTTATTGAGTGCCTTTTATCTCGCCTGGGAATCACTGGCACAGCTCTCCAATGGTTCAAATCATATCTTAGTGGGAGACTAGGAGTATTGATGCAAATGGACAAAGGTCAGCCGAGGTACCTCTGAAATATAGAGTACCCCAGGGTTCCGTGCTAGTTCTGCTCCTTTGAACGGTTTATACTCTCCCTCTAGCCAATGTGGTTGCCAAGCACAATCTAGGCTTCCACTTCTTAGCGGATGACACTCAGTTGCACCCTTGCTTTGTTAACTCCCAGTACTCGAGCAGTTTGAATGCTCTCAACTCTGCTGCATGTATTGATGACATACGCACATAGATGGCAACACATTTTCTTGATTAAATTATGATAAAACCAACTTACTATTTATGGAAAACCAAATGTGACTCAGAAATCGGAAAGTTTTCTGCCCAAAATCGGCTCTGTTAGCATACCTTCTGTTCAATCTGTCTGAAAGCTAAGTGTCACCTACCATAGTGACCTTTCGTTACACGACCATATCAGCTCCTTAATCAAGTCCGCCAACTTTCAGCTATCTAATATTGCTGAAATCTGGGCTAGTTTAGACACGGATACCACATCTAAGTTGGTCCATGCACTTGTGACATCCCGTCTTGACTTCTGTAACTCACTGCTTTCTGGCCTACCGGTATGTGCAAGCAGGCGATTGCAGCTGGTGCAAAAGTGGGCAGCTAGACTTGTCTGTCGTGAGCGTCGTGACCAGCATGTGCAATCAGGCATTAGGTGATATCTCTATCTGTATTGTATGTCTCGTTACAGATTTATCTACCAAGCTAAAGTAGAGATGCCTTTTAAGATATACCTAGAGCTTAGAAGAGTGAGTACTATATACGTCCAAGATAGACATATACCATCATTAGATGAGCTAGCAAAGTAGTGACCTCCTTGACAGATGGTCGAAGACGTATGCACATTTTCAAAACTTTTTTAAGCCGGCTTCTGTGGAGTGGCAGTAACAGGGAGATAAAGAAAATGGGTCTCAAGCTTTTATTTTTGTATGGCTTCTTATTTCGGGACCTGCTAGAAATTCAGAAACCTGTTTCGAGGTTGAACGCCATGAGGAATGTCATACCTACTTGGGTTACAAATCTAGTTAAAGATTTTTCTTACTCTTGACAATAATAAATCGTTACTTCAGTCAGCAGTTGGCCCAACCTGCTTGCTACTGTTATGCAATACTGATTTGTGAAGGCTGAAGGAGCTGTTTTCCAGCTTCAGTCAGCATCAGTACCAACTGTGTAGACTTTAGGTCTCAGCGAATATCACGTCAGTTTAGGTCAGTTTTCCTGACATTACATCTAGATTTCCTTTTTGCTTCGAATGCTTACATGTGAATAATGATAAAATAATAATACACTTAATATAGCGCCCTCAGACGACTAAATCTCTTTCTAGGCACTTTAAATTTGCTGCAAAGGAATCACGATAGATTGTTTATTGCCAGTAGGCTGAATAAACAAGAATAACATGGTTAGGGATGACATGCACAGGGTCAGCATGCAAGTGTGCTTAGTGGCAGCATGCATAGTGTCAGCAAGCATAAGCACCTACAGGACGATTTTTGGGGACCAACTAAATACTGTGATAAATAGATGCTTTTTTGTAATGAGGACAAATCAGGAGGTGTCGTTACTCAGGTTGGGGGTGAGTTTCAGGCTTTAGGAGCGTGCGAACTAAAGGCAAGATCTCCGCAGGATTTGACATTTTTACAACCCATCGGTAAACAGTTAAATTTAGAAAAGCGGCTGGCACAAAGCTTAGCCCGGCGGGGGGGGGGTACATCTGAGAGGTAGTCTGGAGCCGAAGCAGGAAGGGAACTAAAAGTGAGTGATAAAACCATTAGGTCTTTGAGTTACTTTACTGGGAACAAGTGAGGGTCGTAGAGAAGTGGTGCCATGTGGCGACAGCAACACTCAAGACAGACGAGCCTAGCACTGCAGAGTTTTGCACCAGCTGTAAGCGCCTGATTACACAGGCTGTAGACCAGCAAGCAGTGAGTTGCAGAGGTGAAGACGGGATGTCAAAAATGCATGGACCAATTTAGATGCCGTATCCCTGTCTGAACAAGCCCAAATGTTAGCAAAGTTAGGTAGCTAAAAGTATTCATTTATTTATTCAGAATCCTGTCGACCTGCCGCCCAGACCGTCAATTGCATAATTTTGAAGGTAACTACCTAAGTTTGAATGTAACTGACGTGCTTTTCTTGCATTAGTCGAAGCATGAAACGTTGCTCTTCTTAGAATCTTGTTAAGTGTAATTTTAAGAACTCGGAAAGACATTCGGCTGCCAGTTGGAGGCTACACAGACTAATTAACAGTCATGTTATTATTCTTATATCAAACTCTTAAGCAAGCTCAAAATAAATTGCAGGACAAAGCTAATACTGTCAATAATTTGTGATCTTTAGCCTATACTAAGAGTCTTCAAGTTATGGGATGTCTTTAAAAGGAGCTAACATTAATGCATTACAAGCGATTGTTACTCACTTCGATGCATGCGTTTGACAAAAATGATCAAGTCCTGAAATGCATTACCTATCTCAGTTGTTGGGTGGTCCACCTCATCAGAATCAGTAGCTGAGTCAGATGGAGATACCGGTAGTGAAGGAAGACGCAAATAACCGTTAAGTTCATTATCTATAAATTGCAAAAGAATTTAAGATGTAATGTAATGTATCTCCGTCAGTAACTCAACAAAGTTATAAAGACCATGTGGGTGTTACGCAGGAGAGTTTTGTATAGCCCACTCACAGCCTAAGCGGCTTTCGGTACGCATTCGGTAGCCAACAGACTTCGTCTCACGAAACAAAGAGAAAGTGGGAAGCATAGCAGACTTAAGAGAGCATTTGAGGTAATGAGTAGCATAGAAGTTGCAGTTCAGGACCACTGAAAAAGATGTGCCATAGTCGGCAGTTGGAGAGTAGATGTCGTTGCGTAAGAATTGTGGAAGCGAGTTCCACAGTCTAGGACCTTCAGAGCTAAAGCTTCTGTCGCCAATGTCCGCTACAGTTTTGGAAACATCTGGCCTGTTGGCGAGGGTTGTCTTGCCTTTGCCGAGTTGATTCACGGCAGGCACGACAGCTGAGGCGATGGAATCTGCCGGCAAGAGGAGTTGCGGTGGCGATCGAAAGCCTCTGAGCCTGATATTACTTTTTCATTGCTGGTGCCCTTCTCTGCTGCCAGATGCCATTGCTTCGCTTTCCTGCAGCAGGTTTTGTGTTCCACTAGAGTCACAAGGCTTCACGCGAGACGGACCGTCTGGATAGAGCTCAGCGATGAAACATGTTTGTGGGTGGCTATCCTAAGCCAAGCCCAAGGCAAATTTTCGGCAAGATGTGTATCCCAAATTTGGCCCCTCGAGGGCTTGGCCTCGATGTAGGACTCCTCACTGATTATATCCAGAGACTGATTCCCCAGCAGAATGCATTGCACGACAAATGAGGGCAATTTATTCAGACGAAAAACTGCAATTTGTAAGCATTTTTTAAGATGCACGACGACTAGAAAGCCAACCCCAGCTGAATGGCAGAGATCAAGACAAGCCCTGATCATTTCGTGTCGATTCGAACACTGCAAGACAACTCTTGGAGGTAAATTGCATAAGTGCTGCTAGTTAAATGAAATTTGTAGAAAATTACGTATAGGTGAAGTGTAGCATATCGTGTTTTAATTTATATAACTCTGCTTGCAGGCTGGAATTAGGGAGAAAAGATAGCTGTGAAGTCTTTCTGTACAATTATGTGTCCGGATCCAACTGATAGCTTAAGGAAGTGCTACTTCTGTTCCGTCGAAGCTTGCAAAAGTTGAGCCTGCGAGAACGAGCCGCCCATCATGTATCCACACTCCATTCGTCACCCCGGCGCAGCAATGCCCTGGACTCCACGTCCCATCTCTAACCAAAAATAAGAAGCCATCTTCTGAGGAACAAATGCTTTCCATGGTGAAGAGCTGACTACCGGGCTTCGGGAATATATACCACAGCAAGTAGCCTCCATGAACCAAGTGGTCAGCGGCTTTGAGCAGTTAGCCGGATGCATTAGAAAAGCTTCTTTCTGTGCAAGAAGTGATCACTATTTGAAAAGTACCGCAGGTTTTTGTGCAGCTATTGAGTTACTCGCACTTTACGATCCGTCGGGGTACAGCGATTGAGGTTTACTTCAGGAAACACTATAGCGTTTGCATGTCGGCAAGTACCAGACACTAGTACGTGACCCATTGTAACCTTTACAGATACTATTACCTTCGTACCTTTGGCATTTCAGGGGCAGGTGTTCTGCTAGAAATTCTGAGCATATATGCGACAACCTCAAACAATTAACCAACGATTTAGGGATGCGGGTTCACAAATAATATAACTTTTACACAATCCTAACACATTCAGCCCTGATTTATTGAAAAATTGCAGCTTGGTAAAAGCGACTATTGCCTAGTGAGGAAAAGTTAAAATTTTTGTAATGTCACTAAGAATAATATTATTTTAAAGACCTGTATAGCACGCTAGATGAAATACGTTTTTTTCTAAACGCTTTGCATTTTTCTAAACCATAAGTGTGAAAGATAAAATTCTATTAGTTGGTTTCAACAAGGGCAATTTCAGCATGGAAAAGAAGCGAAGTTCAATTCAGAGCAAAGGCTCTTATTATCAGACAGCTTTTAAGCTTTTTTGTAGGTCTCTTCAATCATGACACAACATGTGGTTAGTTTATTAATGAACTACTTCACAAAAAGGTGGTCTGATGTGCAGGTCTCTAAGAGATATGAGGCTTTTTAGAGGAAAAACTGAGGTATGTTGCGTGCGCCTGAGGCTTCAGCGGTTGTAATTAGCGAAGCGCCTGACACTAATGTACATGCCTTACCTGTGGCCAATAGTTAAGCCATTGACTCAGCACAGCTTCATGCCACTAATGCATGTTATGTATCTTGTCGTCTGCTGCGATTGATGGAGCTTTCATATATGTGCCCGTTGAGAGTAATAAAGCAGGGTCTCGTTTACCACACACGTTCGCCCGCTGTCTCCGAGAGACGCCCAAAAGACCGGCCGGCGCAGAAACCACCATTCCATATTAACTACTATAGCCAGACAAGTGGTTGGCCCAGCCAGACGCCTGATAGGTGTAGCATTTCAGGTAGACAGGTCGGAAACAGATAATGAAGCAACCTAGAGGTGAGCGACTTGAACTTGAAGTCGATATCCTGCTTAATGAAGAGCTAATACAGGTAAGTGAGAAGTGCTGTCATTTGGCAGTCTTAGTCTTACCAACAGAAAAGCGTTGGCATCTAATGTAAGCTGAATATTCAAATTTTTATATATTTAAAAGAAGGCACATTTGACTGTGGAGTTGACGTGACCATTACCAGAAATTTCATTTTGGACAAGACACAAAGACTCGTACGTACAACGTGCGATATTTCGGCCCAGAGTCTTTTTGGGGATACGGTTTCCGGTTTCTATGTGACAAGAGGATTTTCCTTAGCTTAAAAACTATGTTTTGAAACCTGAATCAGGATTGGTTTCTAACTCTGAGCACAGGTTATATCTTGCATGTTAGATCATATGGCAGGAATTATTATTTGCAGTTATACTGGTGGTCATAAGTTTGTGGCACTTGTCCCAGTTATAGCCGCATGATCAAAAATTTCTGCAGGAAGAAGATTCATATATTTACCCGGAACACGACCTTTCGTTTGACAGCCACGTCAGCTCCATAACCACGTCTGCTTATTTTCAGCTGCATAACTTTGCTAAATATTGGGCTTGTTTAGACAGGAATACCATATTTAAGTCGGTTCATGAATTTGCGACATCCCATCTTGACTTCTGTAACTTACTGCTTGCCAGTGTACCTGCATATTCAATCAGGCGCTTACAGCTGGTGCACAACTCTGCAACTGGGAGAGTCTTTTCTGAGCGTCGCAGTTGTCATATCAAACCACTTCTTGCCAACCTGCATAGGCTCCCAGTCAAGCCACTCATCGACTTCAAGTTATTCTCATTTACTTGTTTAGGTATGGTCATTCTTCTGCTTCAGCCTACCTATATATAAGATCTACTGCCCCCAAAAAGCTAAGCATCTTAACACCCGCTTTTCGGAATCTAACTGTTTACCTATACCTCGTAAATACCTCAAATCCTTTGGACACCGTGCATTCAGTTCGTATGCACCCGAAGCCTGGGACACACTCCCGACTTCTGCCACAACATCCCCTCACTTGACCATATTTAAAAAGAAATTAAAAACACACTTATTTATAACAGTATTTAGTGGGTCCCTGTGATTCATCCTTAACGTGCTTATTCGGGCTGACACTGAGGCGTGCTGCCTCTAACCATACTTGCATGCTGACCCTGTGCATGTCAACCCTAACCATGTTATTACTGTTGTTTATCAAGCACGATACTACTCACCATTCTGTCAAGTTTCCTTTACAGCAAATGTAAAGCTCCTGGAAAGAGATTAATTTCTCTGAGGGCGATTTATCAAGTATATTATTTTTATAATTAACAGGCCCTGGCTGCTGAGAACGAAAACACGATTTTTCAAGATTTTTCACCCGCCGCGATATGCCTCTCTCATGCTACTGCAGCCTTGTTACTCTTTCAGGCTAAAGCATACCAATTGGAACTACTTTTGGATCGGGCATCTCATGGATTTCAAGGGCTTTACACTTACTTCAAGGTCTCTGCATTCTCTCGAACCAGCTTACTTATCAAAACTAAAGGACAACCAGCCTAGTCATCTTGCTCTTCAGACTTAAGCCGTACGGCCGTGCCTCGTTAGCAGCCTGTACTTGCTGTGAGTAAGCCCCTACAGACTAGACGTCACTCCTGATTGCCGTCATGACCTCCCACCACCTGACTTGACTATATTGAAGACGAAAAGAAGCAAAATTGCTCCCTTTCCTATCAGGCCAAGCTCGGTCCATGTGAAATAAGCGATGAGTGCTTAAGCTTCCTGATGCTATTTTTAAGCATTGTCTTGAGCAACGAATAGCAAAACAGAAATCATGCCTAGGCCAGTATGCTACAGCGAATAATAATAATAATATTGCACTTGATAAAGCGCCCTCAGAGAACTTAATCTCTTTCTAGGCGCTTTACAGCGAACATAAATATGCTCATGGCGAATGGATAGTAAGACCTATGGTTTGCAACGTGTACTTAATAATGCAAACTTTAGCACGAAAATCACCACGAAGTAGGAAGACATGCTAGCTCACGTGATTGTAAATCTGACCGGAAAAAGATGCGTCTTTAGATGCAGGTCATTCAATTAGTGATTGTACCCAGAAGCATGTTCTAGCCGTTTGGTACATACGAGCTGAGGTTTGATCACTAACAGACTTCAATTTAGTAAGCAGATTACTGAGACGAAGAGATGCTGAATGGTGGTTTATGCGAGAGCCCGGACTGAAGAAGCAAGGATGTTGGGCAGGTAACCTAGCCAAACTAAAAACACGTTAAATTCGATCTTGATAAAGGCGAGCACCTTAGCTCCCTGGCCAAGATCCCGGCAAGGTAACCTTGCCCTAGGAAATTATCTGCAAACGAGATTAGGAATTTTCAAATCGATTGACTGTTTGATATTTAGCAGATGAAGCTCAGATAGAAGTCGTGTACTTTGGTCAGCAGAGTCAGTGGTATTATCCCTGGCATTTTAACTAAAGGTAGGATTAAAAAATGAAAGCTTAGCTTCAGAAGCCACGTGATTAACTTTTGAGATATTTTTCTGGTTTCTCAATTACAACGACTAAGAGATGACTCTGCCATAATGACCGGTTAGGAGACGTAAAGTGTTAAGGTTACAAGGTACCCATTCATTTGAGCTCTTCAAGTGAAGGGTTCGTGCCGAGCAGTTGCGATGTAGTCTTAGGGTCCTGCGAGAGTTCTTGTACGATTTAGCTGATTCTTGATGCTCCTGATGCTCTCCATGGCGGTCGTGTGTGTGCTGTGTGCTACGTGCTATGGGTAAGGACTTTTCGTAGCAAGAAGCAGAAACTTGTGGCTCATCTCAAGCAATATCATGTAGCTTCGGTAGCAGCTTGCCGCATTAATGTTTCATCTGCATGTAGCAAGACGCGATTCAAGGCTTAGGCTTTGCCGACACATAGCGTTCATTGCCAAGACTTCGCACCGTTATGATAATAATAATAACAATAATAATGCCCTTGATAAAGCGCCATCAGATAACTCAATCTCTTCCTAGGAGCTTTACATTTGCTGCAAAGGGAAACGCGATTGAATCGTGAGTAATATCATGCAAGATAAACAACATAAACCATGTGGTCAGTGGTGACATGCCCAGGGTAAGCATGCAAAGTGGTTAGTGGCAGCATGCACAGTGTCAGCAAGCATAAGCACACGAAGGACGAATCACAGGGACCCACTAAATGCTGTCCTAAATAGGTGTGTTTTAAAGATCATTTTAAATGTGGTCTAGTCAGGGGATGTTCTGACGCAAGTTGGGAGTGAGTTCCAGGCTTTGGAAGCATACGAACTAAATGCACGATCTCCAAAGGATTTGAGGTTTGTATGAGGTAGTGGTAAACTGTTGGATTCCGAAAAGCGGGTGGTACGATGCTTGGCCTGGTGGGGGAGTAGATCTGAGAGATTGGCTGGAGCCAAAGAATGAAGTGACCTAAACAAAAATATGATAGCTGTGTTTGCAGCCCAGAGACAATAGTTCGGCTAGAGTGCATTTATAGCAATCGCAGGAAGTTATAACACCGCGTTGTCCCATTTAGCACCAAACAGCAGCACGGCCCTGTAATGCGAAGTCCAAAATTTTAATTTAGGTATGGTGGGAACGTGCTAAAGGACAATTCTTAAGTAGGAATCGTTTATGTCACCTATTGACTGCAAAGACCAGCTTAAGAAGGTTCGCTAATTCAGTTATGCCAAGACCACATTGCAGGATTATCGGTGTTAAAAGAGCTGTCGCATTCAAACTGTTAAGCTGCTTTTTTTAAGTTCGCTGCCTTAGCTAACATGGCTCGAACTTGCTCTGAATTGCCCTTCACACGAAGACTAAAGAGGATCTTTTTATAATAGTTGACAGCAGAGTTCTTCAGGCACACCGTTTTATTCGTTGCTATCAATATTACGATAATGTTGATTTGAATATTCTATAGTGAAGACTGAGACGATTACTGACACTAATTATAAATTTTCGCTGACCGCTTCAAGGACTCTTCAGCAAAGACTGAAGAAGGTAAGGCTCCAGTCACAACATAAAAGGCTTACGAAATTCTTCACATGAATATTTTACCGGCCCTGGTGATATTCGAGTTATCGTCTGATCTCAGAGGCTCGCTGTCCACTCTATCATTTGGTCGACTGTTGCTGTTGCTGGTTTCTTGTATTGATCTCCCTCAATGAGTACTTGATCAGATGTCGTGGAGGAATTTTGACTTGAGCAGTGACCCGTTCAGCCTCAGCTACAGTTTAAACGTATATTGCTTATTTAATGATCTCATTCCATAAATCATGGCAAACGTTCAAGCTTGAGACAAAGTATCCAAGCTATTAGTCAGGTAAATTCAAAGCCACGTATGTACTAGATTTTCCTTTTACATTCAGCATTTCAAGCTAGAAAAGTGTGACTCTAGCGAAGTTTCGCAAAGTCATCAAAAAGAAAGAAGAGCAAAGAGTGAGAAGCGCTAGGCTACTCGGCAGACTCCTCGAGCTGCTTGACGCTACAGTGCCCTATCTTAGTCGGAGTAGCTTTATCCCCAACTAATTCCAAAACAATAAATTTGCAGGTTCTTTTCCGCTGAAGATAATCGCAATGCTCCGTGATTATCTGCAGTGTAAAGGAAGTAAGCTATGCTCAGAGCAGACAGCCACAGAGCAGACGACAGTTGAACGCCCGAGGCTTCAAGACTAGATAGATTTCGGCTCAAGGCTGGGAGCATGCAGCACAGTGGTGCTCAAATGTGGTGCTACAGCTGTAGTAAGCTATGGCCGCTGTTCGATGAACGAGACACTTCGTGGTTGCTGACTAGATTAACCTAGGCAAGGCAGCACCTGAAAGCCGCTCGGTGAGCCGCGATGGCACACTAGGTAAGACGGCTGCTTTTTATGACGTTGGTCACAAGGTCATGAGTTCGATTCATGAGGTGGGTGATTCTTTATGGCCGCTGCAAGCAGTGATGTAGCCATAAAGGCCCTTCAGTTGCTATACAAAAGATGCAGTTCCATCAGCTAGTATTGCTTTTTAGCCGTTTTGCAAGGGTTCGGGGCTTCCACTGCCCCTGTTTAGCGAGGACAAGAACGGCTATTAGTGCTGTATTTGTCGTCTAAGAATTAGAGCGAGAAGCCGCTGCAGCGCTTTCGTAAAACAAGAATCCGCACAGACGAATCCCCAGTCCCCAGCGATCTTTGAGTCTAAGAATGGCAGAACGAATTTAGTTTTCATCAGAGGCAATGGTGCACTGTCAGTTTGAAAATGAAACGGTTCATCATTTTAGCTATATGAGAAGGGAGTCGAGCTAAATGGGATCGTTTGGGTCAGAATATATTCTACTATACATCTGTTAATCAACTAGGAATCATCTAAACTTCATTAATTAAGTTGATACCTTGTTGAATATTGTAGATAAATTGCTAAATCTTGCCGCGGCATTCATCATCAGCCGTAGTGGTTTCACGACCTTTTTGGTTGTCGTGACAATGCTAAATTACTCTTGTCCGGTCTTGAGCTATAGAGCTGGTACGATCGTAAATGCACCACAATACGTAGCCCTAACCCTGAACGTGGATAGAATATTATGCGTAGCCCCAACTCTAAACATGTATAGAATGCTATGTACAACTGTGGTGGTTGTCTGTTGAGCGCTGTATTCTTTATTAGTAGCAAGTAGAATTGCCTGCTCCAGCGGGCGCTAAATGCATTAATTATATATAAATTGATCTAATCCAAACTGAAACTTTCAAGAAAAATTGCATATGTATGTGCCCAAAGCTGCTTTCAGGTAGCCATTTCTTCAGTATAGGACTAAAAGGAATGAGAGAGAGAAAGGTAGATAAATAAAAGATGATAGATAAAAGATAGAGCGAGAAAGATAGAGAGAGAGAGAGAGAGAGAAAGAGAGACAGAGAGAGAGAGACAGAGATAGACAGAGAGAGACAGAGAGACAGAGAGACAGAGACAGAGAGAGGGGGAGAGCGGACAACAATTTGTAAGAGCTATGAATATAATATGGCTTTTGGTATTAAGGGTCAAAGGGCAGCCGATGTGAATAGCTTTGAGACTTAATGCCGTAGCAATGTGAAGCAAACACAGCCTGAGCTAGAGCTGCTACATATTTCATTCGATTAGACCATAGAGGTTTGGGATCAAAGAGCGGTACTTCTTTTTACTAGACTTATATAGTAGTACAAAATCAGCAGGTGAGCCTTTGTAAAACATGTTGTAGGAGGTTTGAAGCTTCAAGCTCAAATCAGGTAGAGCTGAAACTAAAGAGACCGGCGTAGGAGCGATTTTTACCAATGAACGCAGAAAACGTGTCAATGATATGGTCAACATCTGGTTTTTAGACGCTTACATGTTACCGAAGTCCTAATAGTTATGAATCAATACATGAGATTTACTTACTAGCAAGATACGATTTGTGGACAAGCATACAAAGGCTCACAAGAAGAAAATACCAGCTGCTTGTCAGTAGCAAGCCTTAATCAAGAACACAAAATTACTGACGCAAAAACAAAGCATCGTTCACGTATTGTTTATCAACCATTATTCAGTTTCTAGACAAACAAGTCGGTAAAGGACATCTCACTTGGAAGGAATAAAGCCTGTGAGAGTTGGAGAAGTTTTTAGCTTCTTTTGAATAGCGTCCAATCAGGAGATTACTGGTTTCAGTCAGTGGCGAGTTACAGGCTTTGGGAACACTATAAATTTTGGCACACTCTCCTAGGAATTTAAAGTTCCTTAATAGCAAAACTAACCAACCAGATTCAGAAGGGCCTGCGGCTAGACTAGAGGTTTGATGCACGAAAAATTCAGTCACTGAAGATAGCCCAGAGTAAAATAATAGAGGGAGCCACAAGGAATGGAGTGAATCTTTAAGTCGATACAATGCTTGACAGGCAGCCTGGGGAGTGGTGAGCAGTGGTGGTATGTAGCGGCTTAAAAGTCTGGGATATATAAGTCTAGCTGTCGAGTGTCTCACCAGCTACAAGTAAGGGTGTTTTATAATAATAATAATAATAATATTGGACTTGATAAAGTGCCCTCAGAGAACTTAATCTCTTTCTAGGCGCTTTACATTTGCTGCAAAGTGATACGCAATAGAATAGTAAGTAAAATCATGCTTGAAAAACAAACAAAATGAATAATATGGTTAGGGGTGACATGCACAGGGTCAGCATGCAAATGTGGTTAGTGGCAGCATGCACAGTGTCAGCACGCATAAGCACAACAAGAACGAATCACAGGGACCCACTAAATGCTGTCCTAAATAGGTGTGTTTTTAAGTTTCTTTTAAATGTGGTCAGGTCAGGGGATGTTCTGATGCAGGTCGGGAGGGAGTTCCAGGCTGTTGGGAGCATACGAGCTAAATGCACGGTCTCCAAAGGATTTAAGGTTTGTACGAGGTATTTCTAGACTGTTGGATTCCGAAAAGCGAGTGGTACGATGCTTGGCCTGATAGGGTAGTATATCTGAAAGATAGGCTGGAGCCATAGAATGAAGGGACCTAAAAGTGAGCGACAAAACCTTGAAGTCAATCCGTTGCTTCACTGGTAGCCAGTGCAGGTCGGCGAGAAGTGGAGTAATGTGGCAACTGCGACGCTCACGACAGACAAGCCTAGCTGCAGAGTTTTGCACCAGCTGCAATCGCCTGATCGCACATGCTGGTAGGCCAGTAAGCAGTGAGTTGCAGAAGTCGAGACGAGATATCACGAATGCATGGACCAACTTGGACGTGGTATCCTTATCTAAACAAGCCCTAATTTTAGCAATGTTATGAAGCTGAAAATAGGCTGATTTGACTGTGGAGCTGATGTGGTCGTCTAACGAGAGGTCGCTTTGGAATATGACACCTAGATTTCGAGCTGATTCAACTGGAGATATGCTGGCAGAGCCAATTTTGAAAGTCAGCCTTTCCAGTTTCTGAATCACACTGGGTTTGCCCATAACTAGTAAGTTAGTTTTATCACCGTTTAGTTTTAGAAAATTTGCTGCCATCCATGATTGGATGTCATCAATGCATGCAGCAAGTGAGTTGAGAGAATTTGAGGTGCTCGAAGGCTGGGAGGGATCAAAGCAAAGGTACGACTGAGTGTCATCCGCATAGAAGTGAAAGCCTAGATTGTGCTTGGCAATCACATCAGCAAGAGGGAGAGTATACACGGTGAAAAGGACCGGACCTAGCACAAATAATTAATTGCGATTCTGCTTGTGGAAATTCGGTAACCCGGGTTACTGCACTGGGCTCATATGCGGTAGTTATCACTCCAAGAGCTAGAAATGATTACAAATGCACCGTCATACTGAATTTTATGGGTCGCTGTAAGACCTACATGTAGTGAGCTTCCGAATTGTAGTAGCATAAGGCCAATACACCGAAACCCTTGGCATTGGCGATCTCAGCAAGCAAGTGCGAATTCTTTCAGTGTTGTGTTGGCGAAATTACGCATGCTTGACGTTAGAACTGACATGTTTAATTTATGAAAATTCATTTTGGGAGTGGGCGCCAAGATTCTGTAAACAGGCCACAAAAGACGAGCGACTCGATTAGTTTTAATATCTTGAGCTACTTGGTTCCTAAGTTATCCTCGGATTGCCCAAAGTAATCAGTTTTATCGCCACTCAACGCCAGAAACTTTTCTGCCAGCGTTGTGTGAACGTGAGCAGTGCCTTCTGTTAGGGAGCTTAGAGTTTGGCATGCTGGACGCCTGATAGATGATGATAATAATAATAATAATAATAATAGATATAATAATATCTTTGTATAGCACCCTAGGAGAACTAAATCTCTCTCTAGGCACGTCACATGTGCTGCAATGATGCACGATCTAATGTTTAGTGGATACAATCACATTTACAGCTTGATTTCAAGCGCAAATTAGGAAGTCTACATTGTTCTTGGCGATTACATTACCATGATAGCGAGTATTACATAAGTTGAAAATAAATGTACGGAAAGAGATACCAACAGACAATGTTTCAAGGGGAAACCTTTTGCAATTGACATTCACCTTCTGATTACAACCACTGAGATAGGATCAAAATCATTCTAAAACCGTGTATGTAATGCCCAGACAAAGCCAGAGAACGCTAACGATCAATGGCATTACAAGCTGTCCTGAAAACCTTGCTGAATCAGCGGAGATATTGGTTCCCAGGTCAGTATTTCTGGGAAGTTCATGCTATATTCTTGGAGAAGTGCAAGCTAAATGGGGTAAATTTCTCTAAAGCCTGACTGAAACTTTCGTACTATGTTTCCAGTTGGGATGAGTGAAAATAGTGTGAGACTTATAATTTCCTTTTTAATGGCAGTATCTAGACTGGGTTCTAGAGTAGCATTTATTATTGTCAGTCTGAGAATAGGCTCTGTTAAGAATTCTGAAACAGAACTTAACATCAAGAGCACACTTTGCTTTAGAAGCTACGGAGGGAAGCTGTCTCGTAAATCGTTTAGAGTCTGAGAGGCCAGTATGAATTTTATGAATTCTAAAAAGATGCCTTAGCATTTCTACGCTACTGGGCACAACTTGTGTTCCACTAAACGCTATAGAATTTAAATTTATCTGGATCGTGGTATCGCACCACCCAGTATTGCACCTCAGTGCTGCCTCAAACATTACATTTATACAATCCATGATATTTTTTCAATCTTTCTATATTTTCTCACACTCATTTGCAATACCAAATTATTCTCTCGAACCTTAAAACCTGATAAGTAACACATTCGTATTCCCTATATTTATCTCGAACCAACCACGATTCATATTAAAACGGGACGATAAGCTGATCCAGCGCTCCCAAGGGTAAAAATAATACAAGAAACACTGGATAAATTGAGCCCTGACTTTTTTCAAAAATTTGCTCCTGACAATATAGGACGTACGAGACAGATTTGATCTTGACATTGAGTGGTTATTCCTCTTTTCCGAAGCATAAAATTTTCGCGAATGCTGAACATGTCAGTTATGTCAATACAGCTCACTGGAAAACCATCTTTTTTCTCGTTAGTTACTTCTTCAACGACTTCAGCATTTTTCAAGACTTGTGCCATAAGTCAAGTTATGTCAATTTTTTAATTCCTTCAAGGCGATTCCAAGATGCGATCCACTTTGCTGCTTGATGATACCTTCTACAAACGTCTTCATCAGTTGTGAAATGTGTACAGTAGTCACACTTTAATGGTGAAGAACCTCCTGCACAATAAACATGAGAGAATCGGCTGAGTAGAGTCGCACTTTCGCCAAAACTTTAAGGCACTCTAGTTTAACGACAGGGTACACGTTATTCCCTTTGACGGCTGAGGCCGCGGGCTCGAGCTTTTTGGAATGTGTGAAGCGCCTGAATAGAGATACAACTGTCTTAAGGTGTAATACAAATGAATTATATGTATACGTATATCTTAACTCGATCAATAGTGAATAACCTTTTTGTGATGAAAGAGGCTTCTCTGAATAAAAGACCCGAAGACTCTATAAAGCAAAAAAATCTGGTGATATAATTATAAGATTTGAGAATTCAACTTGACCCTTTAGATGATAAGGAGAACGCGAGGCGAAAAAAATTAAAAACTCAGAGAAGAAACTAAGGGGGTGGATGTTGGGTACAAAGAAATTTGCCTCATAGTTCAACGACGCACACATAAATGAATTCCAAGTCCTTTGTTGTTCTAAGACTACTAGAGCAATCTATTTGAGGTATTCATTCTATATATGAAACGAACAATTTAAAGAAACTAAAATAGTGTGCTTCTGATTAAATATCATTAATGATACGATTGAAGATTGTATCAGTGCCTGGTCCAATAGTTTTCACAGGGAAAACACCCAGATACAATTTTCCACTGCCATTCGAAATATTCTTCTAACGCTAAAAAATATGGATTACTTGGAGGAATTTTAATTTATTTCGGTTATTGGTTTTCTATTGCTCAAACTTTATGACTTCGATTTTCGACGTTGCAGTTGCATGTCTGGCTACGAGTTCCCATACAATTCAGTATGACGGTGCATTTTTAATCATTTCTAGCTCTTGAAGTGATAACTACCGCATATGAGCCCGGTGCCGGTAACCCGGGTTACCGAATTTCCACAAGCAGAATCGCAATTAATTATTTATTTTGGGGATTGCTGACCTCAAACATGCAGCTTTTTGAAGTCAAAAAGCCCTTGACTTGATTCAGGAGTAGGACTGTCACAATCATGCCAAAGTTATCTGAAGAACTATTTGAGCTCAATGAAAGGATGCAAGCTAGGGATAGCTATAACAACGATATAAAAGACGTTAGCAACGATGTTCTTAACAATGCAACGGAAATAGTGTCCAAGTTCTTGGAAACATTTCGCGGGAACTTCGTTGCCGCCCACTGGTCTGAAAATATTATGCAGTCGGTCCGGAATCGCCTCATCCATGCTCGCTTGGGTAGTACCACAGGTAGTGAGGACAAAGATCCTGCCAATATTGGCACGCCGTTGGCGGCGGCATCCGATATGGAGCAGAGTCGTGAGAGAGAAAAGAGCATGACTGTGGAAGGTTGCTTCTGGCGTGCAGATACGCTCTGCGAGGCGCCCAAAGAAGGCACAAGGGGTTGTCCTAAATCAGCCATTAATCATGAGCTATTTCTTGAAAAACATAGGCTCAATTTTCGTGATCAAGCCCTGGATCTTTGCCCTGGCTGCGATCAGCCGCTGGGCACGTGCACAAGAAAAATCATCTTTCCCGAAAAGGCTGTCTTTCTGCTGACGAATAGAACTCGGCAATTACGACATTTTTAACCTATTTGCATATCATCTGAAACAATATCCAGGAATTTATCGCAGTCCGAGCAAACCCGGGTTACTATGGTAACCCGGGTTACCGCCATTAGGGTCATATGCTGGATCTCGTAACTATTAGGACATATGCCCCTCTCAGTCTCTTGTGTGTCGGCTCACCATCTCGGTTCGTCCCTTAATAAACCTTGCCTCTGCTATTTCGTCATACGGCAGTGCAAGTACAGCAGACTCAGTTAAATACGTTCGAGGAGCCCCGTGGATGGATTGTCATTGTACTATATTATAGAATTCAGGGATATCTAACTCTGTGTAGAAAGGGAATGGAAGAACTCTTTCATTTAGCATTAACGGGCTCAGGTTCTTCTATCTTCGGTGAAAAGTAGTTGTGGCGGCCACTTTTAGTACGAAGCTAGAAACATGCGAAGCGAATAATCTCGGGCCTTAAAAAATAATAATAAATTCTAGCCCATTAAACAGCCTCTTTTTTATAGCGACAAAAGAGGCTTTACGGCTATCAGCACCGCTCGCAGCAGCGATACAGAATCGCCCACAGCAGGTATAAAACCCACGACCTCGGGACCGAGGTCGTGAAAGCAACCGCCTTAGCCAGTGTGCAATCACGGCCTTCCTCGTAGGCAGCTGCATGCCTGAACCAATGATTTTATTCCTAAAGTATATTATTTGTGCCCTCCTTCAATATGGTTCGTGCTCCGGCATGGGCGCAGATAATCTGATTATGGGGACCTAATCAATTTTCGTAGCAGTAAGAGCAGGCTAGAGATAGGATCGTGTTCGTGCTGCTGTATTGGTGTTTTTCCTTTGCAAGAGTCTATATTCCTGACTGCTCACCACTCGCATCGCACTGCAGCAGCTTAGTAATGATCTTAATCGAAGTCTTCGGAGACTAGATTTCAAAGTCCAACGACTATGCCCTTTAAGTATGGAGTACTCAGCTGACCTCCTTAAAGTCCACTTGTTCCTACAAAACTTTTTAACTCGTCAACTCTTCACTTTAAATATTTAACCGCCAAGCTCACTGTATGCTTTCATTTTGACATATAGAGGAAACACTGTTCTAACTAAGTTTTAATATTTCTTGCCTTTAAGCCCATCAAACTGACTCACATCCGTTGAGGCATGTATTGCTGACGTTGGCACTTGGGTAGGAGCGTATTTTCTCAAACGTGATGAGGATACAATCAATGCAATAGTGAAGGAGAAATTTCAAAATCTAACCTTTTAATAAAAGAAGCCGGCTGTGGCTACAAAATTGAAAAGCCCAACCCTAAATTGGTCTGGGCCATGTTGTCATCCTTTTATAAATGATCGTATGCTTGGTGAGCATGCGAATTTCACAGTCGAGACTTTCCATATTTGCTCGGCGTTCCCACAAGAAACTCGGTGTTACTCTCGGATATTTTAATAAGTCGGTGCACTCCTCTAAACGAACTAAATCTTTTTAATCAGCTAACTTACGTATACTATAAAAGAACAATATTAACTGGCTAGGAATAACGCTCACAATTTCAGCATGCAAAATTAAACGAGAGCAAATTCACTGAAGAGACCAGCTGAGTGGCTGTGAGAAGCGGATTCATCATTTTAATTCACTTAAAATATTAAATAACTGATAAGTTGGTTGAGGAATTTGAAATTCCTCTCGAAACTTCAGATACTTGAGTATTTGCAAGTCTTTCGGCAGATGCATTAAAAGGCATGCCATTAGTGCCAAACTCTACTTTTTCTAGAGTGAAATTTGACACGTCCACAACAGACCATTTCTAACTGATCCGTCCAGGCAGCATTTAGTGGGTCCCTGTGATTCGTCATTCACGTGCTTATGCGTGCTGACACTGTGCATGCTGCCACTAACCACATTTGCATGCTGACCCTGTGCATGTCACCCTTAACCATGTTATTCATCTTGTATGTTTTTCAAGTATGATTTTACCTACCATTTAATTGCATTTCCCTTTGCAGCAGATGTAAAACGCCTATAAAGAGATTGAGTTCTCTGAGGGCGCTATATCAAGTACATCATTATTATTTATTATTATTAATATATCAAACAGCTCACACACGAATTCACTAGCCTATCTCCAGCACTTATTTCGCAATCAAACTATGCTTTGCTTGACCTGCTCTTCTGATGCAGAGCTGTGACCAGTAAATTAAAGCCAACGCACACCGATTAGGCCATACTGCCTTCAATTTGTATGATGCCAGAGACTTACGCATGACAAACTGCAGTCCCAACATCCCTTAATAAGCGATTAACAAAAAAGAAATCGCGAGTTTCCTAAAAGCATCTACTACACACATATTCGCTTTCCTTTGTGAACCTATGTATGCCAAAGTGTGCAGGCTATCTCTAATGTTTGCATGCATCCTATTCGGAATATTAGCATTGTCCTGAAGAGGTTTAGCCCTCATGGAGTGCTATTAAAGTTAAGCAGACTATATCCACCATTTGCATCCACTTCTTTTCGGAATATTTAAATTGTCAGGGTAAGGTTTAGTTATCCTGAATGTGATATTTTTTCCCTATTTTACCTTAGGCCTACCTACCAACTTAAGATTACATGAACATATTCATTGTTTGGCATGTTAAAAGTACAATTCATTTATAAGCTAATCGTGAATGTTCAATATAGCACAGCTAGTTTCTAAGTTAGCCTTAATTAAAGGTTGGTGCGAAAAATTATTAATGAAATACAGGTGTCCTTCATAAGATGGGCCTTCCAGAAGGCATACCAAAATGTGTAAAGGACGCACTTGAAAATGTTAAAATGAAATCATGCAAATCACGTTATGAAATTACCAAGAGCTGAAGTATAAACGCAGACTATTTTCTATCAAAATGATGTTGACTAACTAGTTTGGTTGCTTGGCAATGTAAAGTTCATTTATGAAATCACTTCTTTGAATAGTTCTTAATTATCTACGCTTAGCACCTGAATAAACCAAATTTTGAGGACACGTATTCATTCTCTGCCAACCACCTTGGTTTCTTTCTAGTCTATGACATCTGCTAAGTCTAACAATTTTTCAGTGTGATTCTGATGTAAAATCAACGAGAAATTCTCTGATGACTAAATGGCGGCAAAATAGAAGCCCAAATTTAATATGTATTTATATATATTTCTGCTAATTAAAGCCAGAAAGTCCGTCCGTCAAGTGACACTTCCGTCATGCGGCTAGATGGCAACCAGAACTTCCGAGGGTGACTCGTCATTTCCATGTAATTCTACTATTCCAGAGCAGGACTAATTCCACACGCAGTGAGCTCTAGAATACAATGCAATTCAATTCACGTATTTAGCGCCAAAAGAGAATCTAATCTCTTTTCCGTCGCTTTACATATTTAGCAGGGTTTTTAAGTCTTTAGTTCAGACATAGTAAACGAGGAGTAAATTATGGAAATTACTAACTTGGGTTGTTTTATAGCCTGATATATTAGAGTCCTAAGTCACAAACACAGCTAAGTTGGTATTAAATCTCTCTGTAAAGCAGAGAAAATAATATTCATCGCTTCTACATAATTATTTTAACAAAAGATAATTTCCTGTTCAGAACACTCCCATGACTACAAAGAGATGTATGGAACTTGAGAGGAAGTTACCTTGCAATCCAGTACCGACAACATGTTGTCCTGCCGTTGATGAGGCTTCGGAGTCATCAGGTGCACGAGAGGTAGTCAAGGAATCCAATTCCTGATTCAGTGAGTTAGTGCTCATTTCTGTCTAGTGCATCTAATAATAATAATAATAATAATAGCACTCTGGACAAAGTGCTAGTATGCTAAACCTGCTAAAGAAAAGTGAGATCTATCTCGTAGTGTAGAGTGATGGGTCAAATACAAATCAGCACTATTTCAGAAACCTATTGTATTGTGATGGCCGTTGCTCTGGGGTCTGGTAGAAACGAAAAATAGGTACAGACTATCGCACCAGCTACTAAATAGTTGCAAATCTGCTATCTTTTAAGATCGCACTGAGAACAGAGACACGTGCCGTTGCTATGGGGTCTGGTAGAAACGAAAAATAGGTACAGACTATCGCACCAGCTACTAAATAGTTGCAAATCTGCTATCTTTTAAGATCGCACTGAGAACTGAGACACGTGCGACACACACACACACACACACACACACACCCACGTATATAATTATACTATATATATATACATATATATATGTATATATATATATGTATATATATATATATATATGTATATATATATATATGTGTATATATATATATATATATATATATATATGTGTGTGTGTATATATGTATATTTATCTATATATTCTTTATCTATATATGTATATACATATATATAGATATGTATATATATATATATGTGTGTGTGTGTGTGTGTGTGTGCATGTATGTGTATGTGTGTGTGTGCATGTGTGTGTGTGCCTGCTATGTTTGTGTTTGCATGCCTGTGTAAATCCATCTGTCATTTATGTCTGACAGGATTGCAATCCGTGACAAGCAGCAAACATTTCACCCAAAGAAATACAAGTAAAAGAAACTTATACAAAATGAATGCGAAAATCATAGTAATGAATATATATTGCATTATATTGTATTACATGTTATATCAAGGAGCCTAGAATAAGTACCAAATCAAAGATACTGAAACTAGCAATTTAAATTAGGAGCAACGTTTAGACCGATCGTCCAGTTGAATCGCCCATATAAGAGAATGCATTCGGGCTTCTAAGTAAAGCTGCGTGGAAGCATTTTCACAAATAATCTTCAATCGCAAGAATTAACAGATGGTAATACTATACAATGATGGTGGAGCATGTGTAAGCAAGAGAGAGCTTGCAGCTAGGGCGTTGCTTTACAGAGAGCTTCTTTTAACTTCTGATAAGGGTAGAGCTTCTCCACTAGCTTTATTATATCTCTTTATTTAATTTGATAACTTGGACATCCAGACCCTGTTTGAGTCATTCACAACCCGAAAGTCATGACGCGTTGATAAATGCTGCCGATGACCAAGCAGCTCGTAGAGAGCTATTCATGATTCAGTGATTACCTCACTTCTTTTTACTATCATTACCCTCCCTCTTGCCATTGTTCCACCAAGCATAGCCTAGGTTATTCTGCATTGCCCGTTACAGTAAGCTCAGCTAATTCCTTGACCCTTCTAAGCCTCACTCACCATCCGACTCACCTGATTACCTAACGGCCTACACGTACGGTATTTGCATTTAGATGGTTACTAACAACCTGCAGCAAATCATAAGAAAATCTAGTCTCATCTAAAGGTCACAAGATATCGACCTAAATATTAGACCGTATTGTATCACTCTTGCTACCTCTTAGCATAATGTGGGCATTGCTTTCCAAAATTACTTGTCACAATTGAAAATGCTGCCTGCACTAGCAAATCCTTTGAGTCGTGACTCTCGGTGACTGCTGCCATGCATAACTAACATTATTAATATGTCATTGGCCTCAGGTCATGTCCCAGAACCTTTCAAAAAAGCTGTAGTCAGGCCACTTCTCAAGAAAGCTACACTTGACCAAGAGAACTTGAGCAACTACCGCCCAGTTTCCCTTCTACCGTTCCTATCAAAGACACTCGAACGGGTTGTGGCGGACCAGCTGAACTCCTATATCGAAACCTCACACCTTGCTAGTAACTTCCAGTCTGGCTTTAGAGCTAATTACTCCAAAGAGTCAGCATTGCTTTGGGTATACAACGACCTACTTAGGAATGCAGACATGGGTAGAGTGTCTCTGCTTGTTTTGCTTGATCTTTCGGCAGCTTTTGATACCATCGATCACAAAGTTCTTCTAGAGCGCCTCTCATCTCGCCTGGGCATCACTGGCACTGCTCTGCAGTGGTTGAGGTCCAATCTCAGTGGGAGACTCCAGAGTATTGACGTGAATGGACAAAGATCATTTGAAGTACCTCTTAACTATGGAGTACCTCAGGGCTCAGTGCTAGGTCCGGTTCTTTTCACGGTTTATACTCTCCCTCTTGCTGATGTGATTGCCAAGCACAATCTAGGCTTTCACTTTGATGCAGATGACACTCAGTTGTACCTTTGCTTTGATCCCTCCCAGCCTTCGAGCACCTCAAATTCTCTAAACTCACTAGCTGCATGCTTCGATGACATCCACACATGGATGGCAGCAAATTTTCTAAAACTTAACGATGATAAAACTAACTTACTAGCTATGGGCAAACCTAGTGTGATTCAGAGATTGGAAAGGCTGACTCTCAAAATTGGCTCTGCCAGCATATCTCCAGTTGAATCAGCTCGAAATCTAGGTGACATATTCCAAAGCGACCTCTCGTTAGACGACCATATCAGCTTCACAGTCAAATCTGCCTATTTTCAGCTTCATAACATTGCTAAAATTCGGGCTTGTTTAGCTAAAGATACCACGTCCAAGTTGGTCCATGCATTCGTGACATCCCGTCTCGACTTCTGCAACTCACTGCTCGCTGGCCTACCAGCATGTGCGATCAGGCGATTGCAGCTGGTGCAAAACTCTGCAGCTAGGCTTGTCTGTCGTGAGCTTCGCAGTTGCCATATTACTCCACTTCTCGCCGACCTGCACTGGCTACCAGTCAAGAAACGGATTGACTTCAAGGTTTTGTCGCTCACTTTTAGGTCCCTTCATTCTATGGCTCCAGCCTATCTGTCAGATATACTACCCCATCAGGCCAAGCATCGTACCACCTGCTTTTCGGAATCCAACAGTCTAGAAACACCTCATACAAACCTTAAATCCTTTGGAGACCGTGCATTTAGTTCATATGCTCCCAAAGCCTGGAACTCCCTCCCGACCTGCGTCAGAACATCCCCTGACCTGACCACATTTATAAGGAACCTAAAAACACACCTATTTAGGACAGCATTTAGCAGGTCCCTGGGATTCGTCCTTGACGTGCTTATGAGTGCTGACACTGTGCATGCTGCCACTAACCACATTTGCATACTGACCCTGTGCATGTCACCCCTAACCATGTTATTCAGTTCGTTTGTTTTTCTAGTATGATTTTACTTACCATTCCATTGCATTTCACTTTACAGCAAATGTAAAGCGCCTAGAGAGAGATTAAGTTCTCTGAGGGTGCTTTATGAAGTGAATTATTATTATTGTTATTATTGGTGGATGCCCTTTGCAGCTTGTCAGTGCCACAAAAAAGCAGCTTCTTGGATTGCCGTCTACAGCATAGCAACCACGGCAGCCTACTTTTCCGATCTTCATTGGCTCCCATTCAAGGTGGCAAATGACTTCTGCTTTCACTTCTTTGCGGAAGGCACCCAGCTGAATCTTTGCTTTGATCCCTCCCAGCCATCCAGCATGTCAATTTCCTCAATTTCCTTGCTGCATGTATTGATGACATCCACACAAGGATGGCAGCAAATTTTCTTTAATGGAAAAAACCAATATAGTAAGTATGGGCCAAGCAAGTGCGATTCTGAAACTCGAAAGGCTGACGCTCACACTCAGCTCTGTCAGCATAGCCCCTGTTGAATCTGCACGAAATCTAGATGTCATGTTCCAATGTGACCTTTCGTTAGACGACCACATCAGCTCCACGATCAAGTCTGCCTACTTTCTGCCACATAACATTTCTAAAATTCGGGCTTGTTTAGACAATGACACTACTTATAAGTTGGTCCATGCATTTGTGACATGCCATCTTAAATTCTGCAACTCACTGAGTCCTTGTATACCGGCCTGTGCAATCAGGTGCTTACAGCTGGTGCAAAACTCTGCAGCTAGGCCTGTCTGTCGTGAGTGCTGCTGTTGCCACATCACATCACGTCTTGCCGACCATCAATCTCTACAAGTCAAGCAATGCATGAACTTCAAGGTTGTTTGCTCACTTTTAGGTCACTTCATTCTTTGGCTGCAGCCTACCTATCAGATCTACTCCCCCACCAGGCTAAACATCGTGTCAACTGCTTTTCGGAATCCAACTGTTTACCTATACTTTGCACAAATCCTTTAGAGACCGTGCCTGTAGTTCGTATGCACCTAAAGTGTGGAACTCACTCGCGACTTGCGTCACATTTGTAACAGCATTTTGTTGGTCACTGTGAATCAACCATTGTGTTCTTATGAGTGCTGGCACTGTTAATGCTGGTACTTGCAAGCTGACACTGCGTGTCACACCTAAAAACGTCATTCAATCCTGACTGTAACCCTAATTTCTGTAACTCGCCTTTTCCGGTCTACCGGACTGTGCAATAAGACATTTACAGTTATTGCAATACCCGGCAGCTAGGTTATCTCTCATTGGTGTAGCTGTTGCCATATCACACCACTTTTCGCCAATCTGCACTGGCTCCCAGGCAAGAAGCCATCGACTTCAAGGTTCTGTCACTCACTGCTACGTCCCTTCATTCTTTGCTCCAGCCTAACTATCACTTCTACGTCCCCACCGGGCTTAGTACCACCAGCGTTTAGGAATTTAACCTTTACCTGTACCTCCTACAATCCTCAATCCTTTGCTTACCGTACCTGTAATCTGCATTCCCCTAAAGTCTAGAACTCACTTCCAACTGGTGTCACGTCATCCCTTGACTTGACTAGATTTAAATAGAAACTAAAAACGAATCTATTTATCGCAGAATTCAGTGGGTCTATGCGATTCGTTCTTTGTGTGCTTCTCCGTGCTGACATTTTGTATGCTGCCACTAACCATATTCGCATGCTGAGCATGTACATATTACCTCTAACCATGTTATTCTTGTTGTTATTGAGCATGCTACCACTAAACATTCAATCATGCTTGCTTTGCAGCCGGTGTAAGGTGCCTGTAAACAAATTACGTGTTTGAGCACACCATAACAAATGTATTGCTACTATTATTTTTTTAAAGACTGCACATAATAGATGACAAGTACTAGTGTGCATTGCTAATATTTCGGCAGAATCATTCGGCCCCGTGACTTGGTACGTTGTCTTTGAATACTTGCTTCATCAACATAGCCAGGAGCATGCTCAGGTAGGCCTGGCATTGATGCTAGCAGCAGCCGTTGGGTTTTTCACATGTTTCTTTTATGGCACCCCAAGAGAAGAACACAATGCTATCTTTTTATAACTGGATAAATATGCAAAAATATGTACTGATCCTAGTCAATTTGTTGGTGCTTCAAACTATTGTGCAGCACATGTAAGGCACTTAGAAAGAGATTGAGCTCTCTGAGGGTGCTTTATCAAGGGTATTATTATTATTGTGCAAAGCATCTATAGCATCTGATATCTACCAAAGTGCTGCTTCTAGATGAATGGGTCCACGGTCAATGATGCAGGCTGTGGAGTAGTATGCCCCTTTAGCTGAATATGTAAGCTAGAAATAGTGATGCAGAATCGAGCATACAAATGGAGTCGCAAAAAACTGACACCAAATTCAAACACTAGAGGTCTAACCAGCAGGCTGCTACTGCAGGTCGTTCAGTTATCACCAGAAGATCGATGCTACTAGCTGATTTTTGGCATAATTAACTTAAATAATCATCGCCTTGGCCAAGAAGCAGTCTGAACAATAAGTTAACCTGTAGTGATATCAATTTTTCTTTTGCACAGCCAACAAAAAGAGCTTCATTTCCATTCGAGTGCTCTGCATATGCCATCAGGCTCTAGATTATGGTCTTGGTCGTTAACGGTGAAAAATCTCCCTGGTCCACCCTAGATTATCACAAATTGTCTGCATGCAGTTGCTGCACAGAGATTGGTAAAAAACTGAACGGGCGACTGCAAAAGCAAAAGACCTAGTCTCTTTGATACTTCCATGGACTTGTATTTTCTAGCCAATAAAAATAATCTCGGCTTAGTCAGCAGTCAAGGTGAAAAATAACTAATACAGCAGCTGCACTGGTTAGTCAATTGACTACCATCTGCTGGTGCCTATTCTGGAAATCACTGCGAGCAAAGAAAGAGGCCTTCGATTTACGAACATGGCCGGTAGTGCCCAAGTCAGCTGCTAGCTCCCACATCAACCACTCACTCGTGCATCGGTCAGCACCTAACCTTTCTGAATAAGGGCCACTTCCTAGTTATTCTTGAAACGCACCGTCAGCCCAAACGAAGTCAGGATTTTAACTGGCATTGTCCGCAGCACATTTTCCTCAGGTAGATTCGTCAGCACTAGTTCCAGGCTGAACCTTGGCTTTAGAAGACCTGGAAATTCCATCCTGATATTCATGGGTAGCACGTAGGGCAGACGATCAAAACCTGCATGCATCTTTCCTTGAGGAGTCGGACTATCGTGATAGTACACTAGGTAAGCAGCTGCAGTTGCTCTTCACGACCTCGGTCCCGAAGTCATGGGTTCGAATCCTGTAGGGGTGATTTTTCATTGCTGATACAAGCAGTGGTGGTAGCCTTTCAGGCTCTTCAGCCATACAAAAGGAGGCTGCTAAAAATCAGCTGGTAGATTTTAATCTCACTTTACTTGAGATTTACTTCACATATTCCCAAGGTCAGTTACTTCAGGACAGCTAGCACCTCATTGTATCTTCTCAACCTGTAGATGCTTGATTTATCCTTACTGCAAACACACACACACACACTTGCACAGAAACAGATATGCGCGCACACACACACACACACACACACACACACGCACACACACAGACACACACTGTGCTCTAATTATTTGGCAAAATAGTATCGACCAAACCTTATATTCATCTTGTATTGAAGCTTCATTCATGCTAAAGCAACACGGCTCTCTTACAGCAGTGGCTAAAATGAAAGCACGGCTCATCCAGACGAAAATGTTAGGAGGTTGGTAGCCTAGTTTCGGAGCCGATTCCAAAAATCACACCATCCACCCCGATCGGCTACGAAATAAACAAACAGTTCAATTGACAGACTAAACCTTATTGCACGACTCGTGGGTCTGAATAAGCCCAAGGACAAATGTGCTAACACAGTGCATGCTGCTACTAACCATATTTGCATGCTGACCCTGTGCATGTCACCTCTATGTTATCCTTGTTGTGATTGAGCATTCTATCAGAAACCATTCAACCATACTTCCTTAGCTGCATGTGTAAAATGCCTATAAAAAGACTTAAGTTCTTCATGAACCCTGTGCAAATGAATTAATGCTGCGATAATTATTAATGCATTCAAATCATAGAAAACACTGTGTTACAAGAACTACAGTGGAAATGGAAGCATTGCATCGGCCTGAGTCCAGAGATTTTAGATATAGCAGAATACTTGCAGCAAGAACGGTAGGCGGTCTCGGGTTTCGAAGATGATTCAAGCTGCAATGACCATCCACCAGTAAAACAAACGAGTCCCTCTAACATCCGTGAACGTGGCATCACGATAATCATACAAACTGAATCTTGTGAAATTGTAAGAAACAGATATTCAAGCTTTTGGTGAAATAAACTACAGTTAGCGAAGGTATTCTTGGCAATTGCTTTCGGTAGACCACTGTGCAGCCTAAGGCGATGACCGGGATCGCTTAAGCCAACACCCCACCGAACTGCAGTCGATAAAAAGTACCATCTAGCTGGCTATAAGAGTATATCTACGTGGTAGCACAAAGGAAATCAGTTCTAGTTATTCTCTTACCTTGCTTAACCACCAGAAATACGCCACGACGAACGACCGCATAATTTGGGCAGAGGCCGATTAGGGAAAATCCCAGAGTTGCATTTGTGTAATCCCGTGACCCGAAGTTGACAGGCTGTTGCCCCCAACAGACTTTCGCCTAAAGGTGGAAGAGGTAAATCTCTAGTTCCGATAAGGTTCATTTTCACATGCCCCTCTTCTTTCTTTTTAACTACCGATTAACCGGAGCCGGAGGTCCTTACAGTGCTAACCTCGCCAGAATAAATGCTGTCTCTGCCTTATCCTCGCGTGTTCTCGCCCGCATGGCCCTATTAATAGTGTATCTGCTGCGTACGTTACTACCGAGCTCTTCATTAGAATGAGGCGAGAATTTAGTTAATTTTGATGGTATACTGACTGTTTAGATTGCGATACGAGAATGCATACCCCAGCTCTGTACCTAAACGTCACAGCAGGTACTCGGCTGTGACCCTCCAGACTTTGACTAGCCAATTGGAACGCAGCGTTCGAGCAGCTAGACCCAAGCAACTAAGCTAGCCATAGGGAGGGCCGCCTTCCCGAGCCTCAGGTGACCGGTAGCCCTGGTTAGGGTTAACGTCTGCGAACTTGAGTTGATTATTCATCGTGATTGAGTGCGTTTGCATCCGAGAGCTGTCATTTACTGTTTTGCAAAACGTGCACGCTCACCTGCACAACATGATGCTCTAAGACTTGGATGTGCTAGGGCAGAGACCACACCATAATGGTGGCACAAGCTAAACCAAATGTATCTCCGTCAGTAACTCAACAAAGTCATAAAGACCATGTGGGTGTTACGCAGGAGAGTTTTGTATAGCGCACTCACAGCCTAAGCGGCTTTCGGTACGCATTCGGTAGCCAACAGACTTCGTCTCATGCAACAAAGAGAAAGTGGGAAGCATAGCACAGTTAGGAGGGCAGTTGAGATAGTGAGTAGGATAGAAGTAGAAGTTTAGGACCTCTGAAAAAGATGTGCCATAGTCGGAAGTTGGGGAGTAGATGTCGTTGCGTAAGAATTGTGGAAGCGAGTTCCACAGTCTAGGAACTGCAGAGCTAAAGCTTATGCCACCAACTGTCTTTAAGCGGAGGAATGGGACAGCTAATTTATTGTCTACACAGGACCTGAGGGCACGAACAGGCTGAAACTGATGCAGCAGTTCAGCTAGGTATGAAGGAGCCAAGCCGTGGCGGGCCTTGTGGGTCAGTGCAAGAACTTTGCTCTGTATCCTTTGCTGAACCGGCCACCATCCTAGCTCTTCCAGCAGAGGTGACACGTGCTCAAACCGCTGGGACTTGACGACCAGCCTTGCAGCCATATTCATAGTCAGCTGTAGTGGCATAATAGCTTTCTTTGGTAGCCCAGCCAAAAGGGAATTACAATAATCAAGCCGAGACAGAACTAAAGAGCTAGTTAAATTGTTTACAAGCCACTGTGGGAGACAGCTTCTAATCTTGGATAGGGATCGGATGTGATGGCTAGCTGTAGAGGCAGTCTTCTGAATGAAGCTTTTGAAATTGAGGCAGCTGTCGAACACGACACCTACATTACGAGCACGTGGTGAAGGTCGCACAATAGCATCACCTATTAGAACAGTAAAGCCTTTTAATCCAGCCACACGCTTAGGTTGTCCTATGAGAAGCAGTTCGGTGTTATCGTCATTTAATTTCAGGAAGTTTTCCGACATCCAGGATCGAATATCGGCAAGGCAAGCATTCAGTTTATCAGTTGCTGCAGCAGATTCCGACGGTTTAAATGACAAATACAACTGAGTATCGTCAGCATAGAAGTGATATCCTATTCCACGGGCCTCAATCACTTTTCCCAGAGGTTGCGTATAAATGGAGAACAGCAAGGGAACAAGTAAAGACCCTTGACGGACTCCACAGGTGACCCTTCTCATGTCTGAGACCTGATGAGTGTCAGTGGTTAGTTACTATTCCTGATTGTGCCTTTATAGCATTGTTTATTGCCGGCTGATACCGTGTAAAATGCTGCTGCCCTGAGATAGGAGCAGTCAGGATTGAAGAATCGAGGTATTGGAATTGCAGCTGCTGTGAGCTCTGGGCCACACAGTTGCTGGTGTAATACCTGGCCCTGTTGAACAGCCGTATTCTTCCTCTGCTGCTAGATGGACTTTTTAGCATTACGGATATGGACTCGATTTGCTAAGATATGAGCGCTCGTAGTCACTGCCGCTATTGCTGCTACTGTCAGAATAAGTGTTTGCATTGGTGCAGCACCTACAAAGTAACTAGCCTCACCACAAGGTTCAAGGGTCATCGGTATATGCCGCCCGTCGGCTGCACCATTACGAGAGATGCCTTTGTTACCTAGTCCTGACCGGACGTGGAAGCCGCAAACCACGTTTATAACAAGCTGGCCGACTGTGGTTTTAGTTAGAATACACCTAAAGCAGGATGTGAAGCTGAGATCCAGACCTAGGCAGAGCTTTTGTGAGACCAAAACGCCAGCCGGCGAACAGTGAGCCCTCAAGCAGTGATGTGTGGATAAACTCACGTCCAGGCACATAGCTACCGTTTTTCACGGCCCAGTGATTATGGAGCGATCAGAACCGTTTACTTACGCCAAGGAGTACGTCAGCAATGATCCAAACAAGTCTCTTAAAAAACACTCTACAGCGCCCTGCTGGCCTTCGGCTAAATTTTAGCACGAACAAGAGCTGTTCGGCAGCGGACAAGAACTCCTTTGTACTGGAGCAGTGAGCCAGAAAGGAGCACCAGTGCGGTTAGAGAGCGAGAGCTTAAGAGCAAGCCAGGGAGCTCTGAGACCAGCGGTGGCAATTCAGCCTTCAGAATTGGTCCGCTACCCGTGGGAGCTGCAGATTGATGTTGGCTGGCCTGTCAACCTCGCCTTCACTCTGTCCAAAAAAATAATCGTCTGGAACCTATTCGCCATTCAAGCAGGACAGTGGTGCCCTTCCAGTGGCCTAGTGGCGGTATTAACTCCTTACCGTAATGGGTCAGGTGTCGGGCCCAATACCACTAAGCTCTTTCCCCATTGTCTCAGCTAAGTATTTAAGATTCGAGCGACACTCGCTCTTGGTCTCTTGGTCTTTTATCTTTTGCTCGACTCAGCGCCTCGACGCAGTCAGACTCGTTTCTCTGAATGCGAGGGAGGAGGGCGGCTGTTCGCCGGCGATTGACGGAACAGGACGAGACAGCACTAGGAGAATTCGGTGGATTCCACCGAATACGGTCGTATTGCACCCGAGCAGGAATTTCATGTTTCTTTTGTGTTTTGTGTGTGACCGCTAGCACGTCGTTTTGGCATAAAGATTTGCCGGTGCGAGCTAGAAGTAGTTGGCGTGTGTGTGTGGAGTCCCATTTCTCCGGTTACGGTTCAGGCTCCGGTTCAGGCTCTGTCTATTTGGGTCGTTCCCCATTATAAAAATATAAAATAAATATGATTCATTTATATAGCGCCCCAAGAGAACTTAATCTCTATTCAGGTGCTTCACAAATGCCTCGGGGCTCGAGCCCACGACCTCGGTCGTGGCGAGCACCTTAACCGCTAGACCAAACTCGGCAAGCGACCGAAGTATGCAAGTAGCGTAAGTGTGGTGACGTGTTTCTTCCGCAAGAGTGCTTGAGGTGACGTGTGTTGGCTCAGTTTTATCTCCACACTCCTCGCACGCTCTTAACAGCACCAGCACTCTTGCGGAGGGAATACTTCTCCACACTGAAGCTACTTATGTTTATAGTGGGGAACGACTCGAATAGACGGAGCCTGAACCGGAGCCTAAATCCTAACCGGAGAACTAGGACTCCGTTTCCACCAGTGCGGCCGGAACACTCAGACGCGCAGCGACTTTGTGAGCTTGCGAATAAAGCTCAGTAAAATTCCCAGTTTTTGTGTCTCGCTTTCCAATTCACGCCGTGGACTCACGACCTTCTTTAGCAACGGTAAGCAGGTCGGCGCCAGAAACGCTCGTTTTGTGGCGGCCAGCTTATTGCGTGTAGGGGCTCACCGAACGGCATTAGGCTCTAGGCTACGCCGCTAGGTAAGCGGCAGGTCAAGCCTACTCCGCCGAGCCTTCGGCGTTACAACTCTGAGCATATTGTACTCCAAAGGAAAGCGAGGTACTTCAAGGTTAAAGATTTTGGAATATTCAACATGCTGTGCTGTTTGAGTCACTTCTGGCAGCCCTGGAAATTGCCGCACCAGTTAAACCAAACGAATAATGACTGGTTACCCTTATGGGTGATAAGGCGATAATCTATGGCCATAGATCATGAGCTGCTTTAACTGAGAATCTGAATATTTAGCTTAGAAGTTCGATCCTTGATGTTAGCCAAATTTCTCCTGGTTAAAGATTAACAATAATAATGCATATAATGCACATGTATAGCACCCTCCAAGAACTTAATATAGTTTCAGGAACTTCACTTTCGTTGCAAAGATAAATTGAAGAATCACTCTAACTTCTTTGAATGCAGACATTGATTACAGGACACTGATGGACAGGATGTGTTAATGTAATCTAGGGACAGGATTTCAGCGAAAATTCTGCCATTCTAGCGATGGGCTCCATGATTTTGCCTGTTTTTTTGACAAAAAAAGCTACACAAGAGCCCAGCTATATCGTCGCAAGTACCACGGGGTAAGGAACTAGCATGGGCTCTGTAAAGGATATGGTTGATCATGGAAATCAGCATTTTTGGATTGCGAATCGGTGATTTAGCAATGTTTTTCAAGATGCTAAACTTTGAATATGCTAGAATCGATCGGTTCGTGTACAGTAGTGTTCGTATGGATGTCGATGAACAGTGAGTCTTGATCTGTGTATGTTTTTTCAATCTTGCCCTTAGTAGGCCCCAGCTAGTCTACTGTCGGCAGTAAACCATAAGCCGTCTGGGTGAGCATGCTCAGTGTGCTGAGTCAGAGGTACAAACTCCTTGAGTATGACAATGAGTATCGTGATGTAGCAATCTCAGATGCCAGGTCGGAAGAGGCATTGAGCAGCTGAGGCGAAGTAGATTCGCTCCAACGGACAGAATCGATGGAAAGGTGTATGAGGTTTAGCGATTCGCAGGTGATTTATAATGAAGAGGAGGGCATACATTAAAGACTGGATACGATATGCATGTGATCAGATACGTAGAATTCGGTAATAATGTGTGATCCTTGCATGCAGCTGTAGAAGAAGATGTGGTCAAGTATGTGACCTTGATGTGAGTAGGATAATGCACGTGCATGACAAGAGATAATGATTCAGTCAGGGCACGAAATTTGGAGATGAAGGTGTCGGATAAGCTGTCAAAATAAATGTTAAAATCGAATCACCCCTAACAACGAAAGAGAGATTTCTTGCACACAGAAATGAAATGGGTTCGGGAAATCGAGGCTGTAGGAGGATTGGTATGCAGAGGCGATATATTACTGCCATCATTAATAGCTTGTTGTTGTGTGACCTCAAAACAATAGATTCAAAAGACTGCTTCAAGGGAACTGCAAGCAGCTTGAAATTGAAGGACAAGCCTGTGATAATGGTGAATTCGCATTTCGTTTCGAAAATCTAGCAGCGTGAAATAAGAAGCCTGTAGAGGTTGCTTTGTTGATGGTCAGGCGATAAACCAATTTCAGCCAGATCTTGGTCAAGGCAAGTAGGTGGAGGTTCAAAAACAATATAACTCTCAATAATAGATGATTATTGCACATTAAGCATGGATTCCAAAGACAAGCCTTAATTTAGGCACGTGAAGGATTTGCACTTCTGATGATGATTACTAAATTAGAAAGATTCCAGGCAACGCTTAAAGGAGAACGTGCTGAGCGGTCCGAGAAAATGCTATGAATATCTTAAGAGCTGACTTGCAGCTCGCGGCGATTGGTGTTGAAAGTTTGTATTTAGGTGAGTTGGTTCAGAGCGCTCGTGACCTTCAGACTTAAAATCTGGGCGCAGCACAGCCCATGTTACATAGTGCCCGATTCCCGAGCATTCGGATTACTGGCACACGTAGACGGCTAGATTTGACGTCTACACATAACAACGCGGAAATGACAAACGATAACGAGGACCATTGAGGTATATGTGTGGTTGCGTCATGACAACTGTGCTGTCCAGCCCCAGCGACCTTAGCCCGCTCAATGGGTGATCAGTGCACAAGCACGTAACTCCTTAGCTGCAGGGCCCGATACGCTGACTGGGTAGAGGGATTTGCTAACCGAACGTACAAGCTGTCCTTATCTTGTCCAAGATGTACCAACCTTCTTATCTGCTGCTCCGTGCCGCGAGCGGACGTTTTTTCCTTCAAAAGGGCATTCTATGAGGTAAAAGTCGCCCTCGACCACTGTTCGTAGGGATGGCCACCTACTATCCTATTACATCTTGCTGAAAGACTCTCGGCTTCATTTGCTACTAGCTCATGCTACCCTGCAATGCCTGTTATCTCTGGTTCACCGTAATATCAATAATAAATTTGATAACAATCCCTCGGGGAATTCAATCTATTTCTAGGCATTTTACATTTGCAGCAAAGGTAGTGTGATCGAATGGTTAGTGGCAGCTTTCTCAATCAACGACAACAATAACTTGGTCAGGGATGACATGTACAAGGATAGCATGCAAGTACGGTTAGTGGCAGCATGCATTGTCGACAAGCACATAAAGGACAAATCACAGGGACCCATTTAATGCTGACAGAAAGAGGTGTTCTAGTTTCTTTTAAATGTGGTTCCAGTCAGGATATACCGTGACGCAACTCGGAAGGGAGTTTCAGGCTTTGGGAGCATACGAGCTAAATGATGTCTCCAAAGGATTTGAGCTTTGTACGAGGTATGGGTAAATAATAAGATTCAGAAAAGCGGGTGGTATGGTGCTTTGTCTGGTGGGCAGTGGATCGGATCGGTATGCTGGAGCCAAAGAATGAAGAGACCTAAAAGTGAGCGACAAAGTCTTCAAGTCGATGCTTTGCTTGCCTGGGACCCGGTTAAGGTCGGCGAAGAGTGGTGAGACGTGGCGACTGCGTTGCTCACGACAGATAAGCCCAACTGCTGAGTTTTGCCCACAGCTGTAAGCACCTGATTGCACAGAATGCAGACCAGCAAGCAGTTAGTTGCAGAGGTTAAGACAAGATGTCACAAACGCATAGACTATTTTGGATAATAATAATAATAATAATAACGCACTTGATAAAGCGCCCTTGGAGAACTCAATCTCTTTCTATGTGCTTTAGATTTGCTGCAATCAGAAATGCAATTGAATGGTGAGTAATATCATGCTTTATAAACAAACAAAATGAATGAGATGGTTAGGGGTGACATGCACAGGATTGGTTATCCCTGTCTAAGCAAGCCCGAATTATAGCAACGTTACGTAGCTGAAAGTAGGCAAACAAAACTTGACGCTGGTTGGGTCGTCTAATTAAAGGTCACTTGGGTTGGCACCTAGATTTCCTGCAGATTCAACAGAAGGTATGCTGGCAGAGCCGGTCGGTGTTGAGAGTTATCCTTTCCAATATGTGAATCGTACTTTTTTTCTCCATGACTTGTAATCTTGTGAGTGCCAAGTCGACTCTCACTCTTACATATTTGCCCCCATTGATAATGCTACAAGCGAACGAATCATTACTCCTGCAACACCCATAGATAATGGAGTGCATATGACTTGTCACTTGGGTTAAGACTGCCACTGTGAAAACCATAGAAATTATGGGCTGATACTCTGACTTTGAGCAACCTTTTTTCAGCTTCATGCTCATGATGTCGGCATTTCGAGTAGTGAGACAATTGAAAACTTTAGATAGTTGCCCGACATGGGTCAATGTTTCTTCTACGATGAGCTATTCAGTTCTATGGCAATGCTTGCTCCCGTTAAGACTCTGGCTTTTTCCGAAACCGGGGGTATTTAGTCGGTCTATTGCGTTTTCTACCGTTGAAAGACATTTTCTCGTCTAGTTTTTGTCTACTCGGCAAGGTTCTTTGCCGAGAAACTGCACCCAAACACTTTCTACCTACCGCAAAAAAATTGTGCTTCGGCAACGTTCAGTGTGAGGACACTGCTTTTATTTCACGCGACACTACTTCGCGATGGTGCAAAAACTTGCTAGTTTACTTCATCCTTTCATTACCTTGACGACGATTTGTTAGGGCATTTTTTAGTGACCGAAGGAAGCTTCAACCTATATGGATCTTAAGTGTCTTCGTGCCTAATTCTGGTATGGCTACATCCATTTGGCAACTCAGTAAATACAGTATCGGCATATAATATATCGGCACAGGCAGGTCGATACGATTTATAATGGCGTCGCCACTTAACCAGCCGGATTATCGTGACTATTCATAATACTATTAGCGATTATGCGATTATGCCGTAGTTTTGTAGCCGATGCCATATAAAAAGCCGGCGCTGCATATAGGATAGGTGGGCAGGCAAGATTCGAGACTCCGGCATGATTTGGCATGATTTGATGAGCTGATTTGAGCTCAAGGCCATAGAGGCCTTTGAGTACGCTATGCCAGCTTTTGTACGCCTGTAGTCGTCCACTGCTGTTATATAGAGTTCTGCATAATTGTTATGGTCTTTATACCTTAAGGTATGAGCGCTCTTCGTCGACGATGTGTTCCTGCTACTGCCGGCGTACCTGCATGCATGGGTGCAGTGCTTACAAGCCACTAGCCGTGCTACAAGGTTCAATCGTCGTCGGCGTTTTCATCGCCGGTCGGCTGAGACTAGCACCATTTCGGCTGCTTTGTTTGCGAGTTAGTTCCGATCGAACTTGGAGGCCGCAAATTAGGTTTGAAACCTTGGGTTGCGGAATCGTTGGATAGTTGCTTAGGACACACAGCAGTCGCTTTGTGTTGGTTTCCTTATATGTGGCTCAATTGGTGAACTTTAAAACTTAAAGATCGGGTTCTGTATTGGCTCGTTTAAGCTAAGAACCGATTACGATTTTAAGTCTTTAAATGATGAAGTAACTGACTACTATGTCGAATCCAGGAAGGCATGCAAATATTCTGATTAACTTTGGGGAATGTTGATGCTGTGTTTAGCCAACGTTAGGAAAATTGGTGGAGACTTTTGTTATGACCTTGAGCAAATTAAGAAAGTAAGTCCGTGGCATATAAATCACTAGGCGGTAATGCAGGTTGAGCAGCATTCAACAGCATGTAGGCTCACTTGTGTGGAGATTGTGGATTCTGTGAAGTTAGAACTACCCCCACGTCTAAGGCAAACGTTAGAAATATCTACCGAAATGTCACATAAAACCATCCTTCAGATAAGAATAACGCTGACACTGGTACGTGACTGAAAATTGAGTGCATTAATGACGGCAGCAGGCTTGGACATGCTACGGCTAATCTGGAAGAATTAAAGTGCCACAGGGTAACCCAAGTAGAACCTAAATCTGTGTGTGTCGACATCGGGGACCCCGATATATTGCTTTAGAAGTGAGAGATTGTGATTTTACTAATAAACACAGAACTGGGTGCCGATAACGTGTAAGTGCATGGTAGCTTAGCCTAGATTGACGATTTTAGGTGCGAATTAGTCATTCTTCCAGAGCTTGTATTTGCCACTATGGAGCCTATTGCTGTCCTAACTTGCTTCGAGATGGCTCTCGTTTAAACTGTTGAGGTTATGGACTACTGCTCTGACGCAGTAAGAGCTGTTGTCTCTGACTGGGAGCCTACTACAGATGATGCCTGGACTACCACTAACATGACTGTAGCCAAGCCTGGCTACATGCCAGACGGGGAGCTCTGTTTTGGCTTTGTCGAGCGTTACTCTCTCAATTTCAATCCACGTGCAGTCCCATCAAACCCGCCTTTCGAATCTTGTGTTTTTCAAGTTAGCCAAACAATAGGCAACCAATGATATCAGTTACCTCTCACCGGCCACTTACAGGGTCCTTTTAATTCTCAAATTCCTCATACCTCGTTATAATTATATGTGGAAGAAATCGATCTTTCCTCGTAATGTATAACTTTAGTATTCATTTGGAAAACTTTACTTGCATCTTAAGTGCCACATTTACTTGCATTATTGCTTACAGCTGTTACCAAACTCTGCAGCTAGGCTTGCCCTTCGTAAGCGTGGCACTTGCCACATCAGAACACTTCTTGCTGACCTTCACGGGCTACCAGTCAAGCAGCAACGGATCGACTTCAAGGTTTTGTCGCTCACTTTTAGGTCCCTTCATTATTTGGCTCCAGCCGACCTATCGGATGTAATCCCTCACCAGGTTAAGCATCGTGCCAGCTTTTCAAAATCCAACTGTTTTCCAATACAAACCTGAAAAGCTTTGGAGACCATGCATTTAGTTCGTACACTCTCCAAGCCTGGAATGCACTCCCGACTTCCATCACGGCATCCCCTGACTTGACCACATTAATAAAAAATTGAAAACGCACATATTTATGAGAGTTTTAAGGGGGTCTCTGTGATTTGTCCTTTTATGCTTATGTAAAAGATACTGAGATGGATGGCGGTTAACCAACGGATTCAGAGCAAGGTTCTTACCCTGACCCACAAGGCCCGCCACGGCTTGGCTCCTTCGTACCAAGCTGAGCTGCTGCATCAGTTTCAGCCTGTTCGCGCCCTCAGGTCATGTGTGGACAATAAATTAGCTGTCCCATTCCTCCGATTAAAGACTGTTGGCGACAGAAGCTTTAGCTCTGCAGATTTTAGACTGGTGAACTTCCTTTCACAATTTTTACGCAACGACAACTACTCTCCTACTGCTGACTAAGGCTCATCCTTTTCAGTGCTCCTGAGCTGCTACTTCTAAGCTACTCACTACCTCAACTGCTCTCCTGACTCTGCTATGCTTCCCACTTTCTCTTTGTTGTGTGAGACGAAGTCTGTTGGCTACCGAATGCGTACTGAAAGCCACTTAGGCTGTGAGTGTGCTATACAATACTCTCCTGCGTAACACCCACATGGTCTGTATGAATTTGTGGAGTTACAGACGGAGATACATTACATTACATATATGGGTGCTGACACTTTTTCGTGCTGCTACTAACCACGCTTGCACACTGACCCTGTGCCTATCGACCCCAACCATGTTATTCATGTTTATCAAGCATGATACCACACACCAATCGATCGTTTTTTATTTGCAGCTAATGTAAAGGACCTAGACAGATATTGAATTCTCCAAGTGAGCCCTACGAAGCATATTATTATTATTATCAATTACTAGTTTTCTATTGTGACATATTTACATGACCTGTCTCGCTACAAGAATCACACACAAGATAACATTTGATTCTGAGCGTAAATGCTATCACTCCGCAGCATTGCCAATTTCTGCTAGTCGTAATACGTACGGATCTTTTTAGTCTACAGTGCCTGACATTCCCTACATCCACAATCGTCCGTGAATCGCGGAACTGCAAGACAAATGATACCGATGGCACCCGAATAGGAATATTTTCTTTATCCCTGCTGCTCAAGGCTCACTTCGACTTGTCATAATTGATGAAATGTTACCACAGAACACGAGCTTACCTGCTTAACTCGATTGCACCTCAAACTTAGAACACTAGGCGCCATCTCTCAGACATCCTACGGCTTACCGTAGGTACTAAACTAGCTAGCTCTGCAAAGCTCAAGCAGGAGAAAGTATACAAAACATCAGAACTGACTATCCATGGGTAGGCATACAAATACTACTGTCTATCGTGCCAGTAGATCCTAGATGATGCCAAGTCTGGATCTGTACAGATTTTGTTGAATCACAGATGAACCTTCCAGAAATGCTGATATCGACCATAGATTTTCGCCTTAAGCACTCCCGGGTTAGCTCCTCATCCGACTTATTGTTCATCCTACTTTGCGACTCATCCTACTGGTAATCTGACTGCTCGCTTTTCTAGATTGTTCGTCGGCGTAGTAGACGAAATTAGAGAGTTTATCCGAAAGGTAGCAGCATCCCCTCTGGACTCCAGTCCCTTAATATCTACCCCTTATGACCCTTGCCTCGAGTTCATGCAGCACCTCAACGTTTACATTTAAGTAATCCAAATGCGATCTACTCTTGAATATCATCTAGCAGTCTCGGAAGACTATACAACCTTTAGACCAAGTACCCACTATTCAACTGCAGCAACACATAGGTCTGCTGCTGTCATGCATGCCGACATATTAAAATTTCCCTCAGCCCCAGATCGTGTTCCTGCATTTTTCCGAAAGGCTGTAGTTATGCTACTAAATATGAAAGCAGCACTAGACCAAAAGATCTTTCGTAGCTCGCACCTGGACTTCATTCTACCGTTCCGCCTAAGTCACTTTAATGAATTGCCGTAGATCTGCCTAACTCGTACATCAAAACTTCAACCGTACCAAGTAAGTTTCCATGTGTTTTTATAGGTTCTTGCTCTACCGAGTCAGCCTTGCTTCTGGGGTATAACGACCATACCAGAAAATGCAGACTTAGGTAAAGCTTCTCTGCTTGTTTTGCTTAATCTATGGCAGCGATGGAAGCTATAGATCAAGAAGTCTGTCTCGAGCGCTGATCACATCGTTGGGCATGGCTTCCACTGCAGTGCAATGGTTCACATCCTATCTCAGTAGAAGACTATAGGGTATTGAGAGCAGACGAAGGTCACCCAAAGAATCACTGTAGGAACCAGCACCTCGAGGCTCTGTGCTTAGCCTGCCCCTTTTTATAGTATATACTCTTCTCGTTGGTGATGCGATCGCCAAGCACAATTTAGGCTTTCACTTCTATGAAGATGACAGTAGTACATTGGCTTTGATCCCTCTTAGGCCTCCAGTGAGTGGATTTCTCTCAATTCCGTCTCTACATAAAGTGCTGAGATTCGATCCTGGATAGCAGCAAACTTTCTCAAATAAATAAAGACAAAATAAACGTCCTAGCCACGGCTACACAAAGTGCGACTCAGAAATTTTAAAGTTTAACTCTCATCGGCTCAGCCAGAATATCTCCTGTTGCATCTTAATAAAATGTAGGTGACCCTTTCCAAAGTGACATTGACCATATGACCATACCAGCGTTACCGTTTAGTGTGCCTTATCCCAGCTAAATAAAAATGCTAACATTTGAGTTATCTTAGACAGGAATACCAAATCCCAACTACTTCTATGCATTTGTGATCACCTGTCTCGTCGTATGTAACTAATTTCCCACTGGTTAACTCGCCTGTGCAATTACCCACTACGATTCTGCAAAAAACAGCTGCTGCTCGCTTGTCGATCCTAATTATTGCAGTCGAACGATTACGCAACTTCTCTCTAACCTGCAGTAGCTTCCAACAGAGAAGCGTATCGAATTCAAGGTTCTGCCACTCACCATTAGGTCCCTTCATTCTCCGGCTCCAGCCTAACTATAAGGACTACTCCCTTCCATGCTAGGTGTCATTCCATTCGCTTTTCTAACACAAATCGCTTGGCCTCACCTCATCTGAACTTCAAAGGCTTTGCAGACTGCCTGTAATTCGTGTGCTTCCAATGCTTGGAACTTACTTCCGGCTGACGTCGAGACGTCTTGTGACTTGATTAAAATTAAAAAGAAGCAAAAACGTACCTTTTCAGCAGTGAATTTAGTGAGTTTCGTGATTAGCTTTTGTATGCTTGTGAATGCAAACGCTGTACATGCTAAAACTAACAATATCTTAAATGTCGACATGGTGCATTTAACAACCACGTGTTAACTATATTATGCTTATTGGAATTATGCATATTATGACTAATCGTTTGATTATTCTTCCATTGCAGCATATGTTAACTGGGAGGTTAAGTTCTCTGAAGGCGCTATGAAATAAATTACAATTATTATTATTAAGTTACTGAAATTGCCATGCAAAGGTTATATTGTTTTGAGTATTAACAGTATTAAGTAGGTTGCGATTTATATGAGACAAGATTTCACAGATGCATCGACCAGTTTGACTGTACTAGCGTTGGATAATATTGTGTTAAAGAGACTTGATTAATATCAAGGGGAGTACTATGTCCTTGACCTCTTTGAACATTGGCGTCATGTCACAGCTTGTTCCCTAAAGATAGCATAAGGCTTTAGTCAGTCACACAGGTTCACAGCCATACTGCAGGTTTAGTAGTTTGTGACCTGGTCTTGACAGTTGGCATGGTCTACGAGTGGGCTGGTTCCTAATCTCGCTGCTCAGCGTTTCCAGATCCATGGTAGCAGATGGTGATAGCTTGTTGTTCACCGTTTAGTCAATTGCCGGAGGAGCCGATTTGGGTACCATTTAAAAAATCCTGGGCAAAGCATGGGTAGCCTCTGAACGATACTTTGCTTGGGCTGCTTGCAGTGCGTCGCCACTGATATTCTGAAGTGAACGGTGTTCTTCATTAGTCAGCAGTTACAGTTCTTTATAGCGAAACATATAGCTACAACATACAAATAATGCCATACCCCTACATATCTAATAATAAAGGAAACGGCTTTGATGTTTCGTTTAGCGACGCTTGGACCTCGCCAGTTAGATTATAGCTTGGCACTGACAACAGTTGATTTTCGCCAGTTCTGTAGCAACACTGTATCTAGCTTTTGAAAAAGCACATATTGAACTGCCCTGATTTGGTTACTCTTTTTTAAGACTCCTAGTGATTTTAATGTTGTTGCCACTGTGTCATACACAAGTTGGATACGATTCTGTGCCGTCACTGCTAGCCATAATGGCGGATAAAAAATATAAATATAATTCATTTATATTACGTCCCAAGAGAACTTAATTTCTATTCAGGCGCTTCACATATGCCTCGGGGCTCGAGCCCTCGACCAAGGTCTGACCTTGGTCGAGGCGAGTACCTTAACCGCTAGACCAAAGCAGCTGGGCTGTCCGGGTGATGCAGTCTCATCAAAGCAACATTACAAGGGATTCGAAGTGTGCTGAGCCAAACTTTCGTTCGCACGAGCCGACTCAGCCGTTGCGTTTCTCGAGGTGTTATATCCAAAGCATATATAGCGATCACGTGAATCTTAATGCTACTCGTATGGACACTCATGTAGTCGGAGCAGGGAGCCAATACTTCGATTGCAATGCTCAACACTTCAATGATCAACAATGATCAACATCCATTATTGGCTGGATGGGCGATGCTTGAGCGTACGTTTCCATGCGAAGCATTCTGCATACTCGAATCAAACTCGGCACCTTGGTTGCTGCGAAGGCTGTTCGGGATGCCATAGACGATCACTGTGCTGTGGATGAATGCTTTTGTAACTGTCTTGATAAGCTCGTTTGGTAGAGCGACAGCTACAATGTACTTTGAAAATAGCCATAGACGATCGGAAGATGTTAATTGCTGGCTGAAGTTTCCAGACGGTTTAACTTACAGTCAACCCGAACAAACTCAAACGGCTTATTTGGTGTAGGTGTCTGACCAAGTCAAGACTTTTTTCGAGCTGGTATTCGGCACTCTTGAAAAGTCTCACACCACCTAAAAGTCTAACTCATCTAACTTAATGGACCTGTGTCATTTACGGCCAGCGGTTCATGCTGCGTTCTTCTTACGAAGTATCCACTTGTTTGCCTCATAGTCAGGGGACAAGTGAACAGAGTGCCCAACAAGAAGGGTCCGTACACTCTCAGCTCCTGCACTACTGTATTGCAAGGCTTTGCAGCTCAATGCCCGAGTATTTCGTCTCTGTGACCTTCACCCTTACCCCCATTTAAATACCGAGGGCTAGTGCTCACCCCTCTAATCGAACTGCTCCAGGAAAATGTCAACTGCCACTGGGGAAGCATCGCAATTGGCGACGAAGGAAATCTATATTTCAGAGCTGCAGCGCCACATAGTCGTTAAATGGCAATTTTTTTATTCATCTGTAAGTCGCTGCACATTCTCACATTCTAGCAAAATTTAAAATTCTTCAGTCAGTCACAGGTTACTTAAGCAATATGTGCATATCTCGGGAATAACATGAGATAAAAGCGTATTATTTTCACCAAGCTTGACAGTTCGTTAGCATCCTTAAGAACCCGCTAGTCGTAGATGACTGACACTTTCTGTGGCACTCTTCTAATCCTTCAGGCAGACACGACGTGTAGCAGGAAAGCGATGTCCTTTGAGCAAAGCGGAACTGTTTACCGGATATTTTAAACCAGCATGACCTGAGCAGAATTAGACATCTATCTAGGCCAGCCAGCGGTCTTTCCAAGTCTTGCAAATGTATACGAAGACAGCGAGGTATTTCAGGACATTTCGGTCAAGCATATGAATGAGGTTGTTTAGTGCATGTAGAAATTCCCGAGGTACTTTCAATTCAGAGTGGCATAAAACATTAGCCGAGGCCATAGGGTGATCTTTTTAGGCAATCTGCTTCGGCAACCTCAATTTGATGGTAACCTGATGCCGAATCAATGCTGCTATATAACTTGGCTTTGCGAAGGGCCCCGGGGCTCTTTCAGATTGGGCAATAGACAGCTGTCCTTTCCAGTGAACTCACTGAGCTTACAATAATAGAAAAAAATCCAAATTCACCCAACGACTTTATCATGATCACTAAAGACGATGCCAATTGACTGGTGAATCGTTCGTTAGTGCCGTCTCCTTGCATTTAAACGAGTTTCTTCTTAAATGGGTTATGTATACCAAGTAGAATGCGTCTAGGGAAACGTCGCACAGACGATGCTGTGGGTTCAGCCAAATTCTTTGCTTTATGTTGGAAGCCCTCAAGCTTTATGAAACTAATTGGAGAAGTTTCTTAAGAAAACTCTCTAGCTACTGCCTCTTCTTCCATGGCAAATTGGGTGCTGCCACATCCACGACCTCTTTGTGCAGGCTTTCCAGGTAGATGCCGTTGCCACTATACCACAACCATCTGCTTTGCTTCGAAGATCGGAAACATCTTTCTGATGAAGAACACCATTCACTCCTTAATACCAGTGACGATAAAAAGCAACCAGCATCAACGGGGAATAATCGAATTCTAAATATGCTTTGCCCAGTATTTTCAACATGCTACCAAATCGGCTTCTCTAGCTGTTTGATCGACAGCGAACGACAGCATATACGGTACCTGCTACCATGGATCTGGATGCGTTGAGCAGTGAGGTCCCGAACCCTCCCAATCGTCGACCATGCCAACTATACATGCTAGGTCGCGAACTGACGAATTTACGGTATGGCTACGAGAAGTTGCGAATGATTAAATTCTCATGCCATCTTCAGGGGAAAAGCAGAGGGGGAAAAGCTGCGATACAAGAGGTGTGACATCCACACTGTGCAGGCGTAGACAGGCTCTCCGCGTCAATGCTGTCTCTGCACACTAGTTTGGAAACAGGTTCAACATGTCAAATTGACTGATTGAAATTCAACGTCGCCGTTTTGTCCGTCAGCTTTGCCGTCCTCACCCAGAATCTACATTTATTTGCTGGGAACATCAGCGTTTTGCTCAAAGGAACACCACCAGGCAGATTGTATCCATGAAACGAGAGTTCTTGGCGTACCCTAAGGCAGCACTTATGGCAGCTCATTGCTTCAATCATGCCTTCAATAAATTATGTCCTTGCGACAAATGCGTTCTGAAATCGATCGTAACTTTGCATCTCGCCTAAAAAAGCATCGGAGCCTCAAACCAATTAAGTAGAGCTGTACCAGGCATCATTTTTACAGATGCAGAATTTACCATCAGCCACGAACCCATTCAGAAAGTGGTATATGGAAGTCGGCACTAAAGAAGAGAGGGTCCGAATCAAGTTTTCCACGATCTAGCGAAACGCCAGTCCTTGACCGTTGTCTCAAGTTGATCTTTGACCACAGTTTCACTTCAAAATAAAAAGGCTTTACGTCTGATTGACTGAGGTTAAACCGAACACGACAAGCAAAGCTTCAGATTACTGCGTGAGCGGCTTATTAGCTGCCTACAGGAAGATTTCGGACCCTGTTTCCAAAGGTTATAACAACAATAATAATAATATTTCACTTGATAAAGCGCCCTCAGAGAACTTAATCTATTTCTAGGAGTTTACATTTGCTTTAAAGTGAAAAGCGATTGAATGGTAAGTGCTTGCTCAGAAAGAGCTAAAATGGTTGCCGGTTGAGCAAAGGATACAGAGCAAAGTTCTTACGCTGACCCACAAGGCCCGCCACGACTTGACTCCTTCATACCTAGCTGAACTGCTCCATCAGTTTCAGCCTTTTCGCGGCCTCAGGTCCTGTGTGGACAATAAATTAGCTGTCCCATCCCTCTGTTTAAAGACAATTGGCGACAGAAGCTTTAGCTCTGCAGGTCCTAGGCTGTGGAACTCGCTTCCACAATTCTTACGCAACGACATCTACTCTCCAACTGCCGACTATGGCACATCTTTTTCAGTGCTCCTGAGCTGCTACTTCTAAGCTACTCACTACCTCAACTGTTCTCCTGACTCTGCTATGCTTCCCACTTTCTCTTTGTTGTGTGAGACGAAGTCTGTTGGCTACCGAATGCGTACCGAAAGCCGCTTAGGCTGTCAGTGGGCTATGAAAAACTCTCCTGCGTAACTCCCACATGGTCTGTATTACTTTGTGTAGTTACTGACGGAGATACATTACATTACATTACATCTCAGTGGGAGACTCCAGAGTGCTGACGTGAATGGACAAAGATGCTCTGAAGTACCTCTAAAATATGTAGTACCTCAGGGCTCTGTGCTAGGTCCGGTTCTTTTCATTGTTTATGCTCTCCCTCTTGCTGATGTGATTGCCAAGCACAATCTAGGCTTTCACTTCTATGCGGATGACACTCAGTTGTACCTTTGCTTTGATCCCTCCCAGCCTTCGAGAACCTCACATTCTCACAAATCACTTGCTGCATACATTGATGACATCCGCACACGGATGGCAGCAAATTTTCTAAAATTAAACGATGATAAAACTAACTTGCTAGTTATAGGCAAACCCAGTGTGATTCAGAGATTAAAAAGGCTGACTTTCAAAATTGGCTCTGCCAGCATATCTCCAGTTAAATCAGCTTAAAATACAGGTGTCATATTCCAAAGCGACCTTTCGCTAGACGGCCACATCAACTCCACCGTCAAATCTGCCTATTTTCAGCTTCGTAACATTGGTAAAATTCGGGCCTGTTTAGATAAGGATACCACGTCCAAGTTGGTCCATGCATTCGTGACATCCCGTCTCGACTTCTGCAACTCACTGCTTACTGGCCTACCAGCATGTGTCATCAGGCGATTGCAGCTTTTGCAAAACTCTGCAGCTAGGCTTGTCTGTCGTGAGCTTCGCAGTTGCCACATTACTCCACTTCTCGCCGACCTGCACTGGCTACCAGTGAAGCAACGGATTGACTTCAAGTTTTTGTAGCTCACTTGTAGGTTCCTTTATTCTATGGCTCCAGCCTGTCTTTCAGATATACTATCCCATCAGGCCAAGCATCGTACCACCTGCTTTTCGGAATCGAACAGTCTGGAAATACCTCGAACAAACCTTAAATCCTTTGGAGACCGGGCATATAGCTCGTATGCTCGCAAAGCCTGGAACTCCCTACCGTCCTGCGTCAGAACATCCCCTGATCTGACCACATTTAAAAGGAACCTAAAAACACACCTATTTAGGTCAGCATTTAGTGGGTCCCTATGATTCGTCCTTAATGTGCTTATGCATGCTGACACTGTGCATGCTGCCACTAACCACATTTGCATGCTGACCCTGCGCTTTTCATCCCTAACCATATTATTTTTTTCAAGCAAGATTTTACTTACTATTTAATTGCATATCACTTTGCTGCAAATTCATAGCGCCTAGAAAAAGATGAAGTTCTCTGAGGGCGCTTTATCAAGTGCAATATTAATATTAATATTATTTTAAGCACCAAGAAAACTTTGAAGAATTTCAGATTTTGAAAACTTGCAGGATGGTATATATACAAGGAAAAGCCCGTAAAGAAGATGAGAACCAAAATGACGGCCAATTTAATTGGGCAAAATAGTTTTGAGGAGATGGTTACCGATCTGGCCACTGATGGAATATCGATTAGTGCTATCGATAGAAACTCTCTCTCTCTCTCTCTCTCTCTATATATATATATATATATATATGCATATATACATATATATAAACGGCAATCAGCCAAAACTGGACGGATTCCAACTTCCAGCGAACAAATGCGATGTGATGTAGCTGGTGCACGATGAATACGAAGAAGGGAGAAAAAAAATGACTGCGAAAATCACAAGAAAACTTGAGGAGAGTGGAGTGAATTTAGCATGAGTGTGGATGAATACAAAATAGTGAAAGGATGTCGATTCTGTGGAGTCTGCATTCATGGTATTAGCCATGAAACTTCAAAAAAGACGGGTCTTGTCTACATATTTGGTTAGTGCCGTGCTCCTAATCTTGTCAAATTGACACTATAGAATTTGAGAATTTTGGGAATAAAAATGAGATTGATTAGGCAGGATATATTCAGGACGGCGTGACAGTAAATCAGAAATGAATTTGCCGCATCAATGTCATCGGACAGTTCAGCATAAACCATAGTCAGCACCTTGGAGTATGTGACACATTTTTACAAGAAGAGCACTGAGATGGACGATATAAACCTGGATAGTGACAATATTGAGAAAATGAACAATTTTTAATCAGGTACGGACTTTCAAGCAATCAGTGATGATACATTAGAAGGAGATTTTAATTAACCCACGATCTGAATGCGAAATTGCACACGCCTTTCAGATGCGTATACAGCTGTTCGAAATAAATTCTTTTAATGCAAAGTAAAACTGTGTTGTGACACGAGATTGACCTGCATCTTGACGAGATAACGCACTAGTACTCTATACCAGCAATGCTAGAGCCACTATTAAATTAAGACGTCACCATCTAGGTGACACCAACTGAATACAAGGCGGTGAAAATTTCAGAAAAATAGGATTTGGAGCTCTTAAAACTTGTCTTGATGCAATTGAACCTGTGAAACTTGCTGTTGAGAATCTATTTCGAGAAGACACGACGTTGATCTGTGCATACACAAATTTAGAATAGAGGTTCAACATCATGTTCTCTAACTTGAATAATGACATTAGTACCACGATCATCAAATAGATCAAATATTTGACAGTCTTGTTGAAGCGCGACCAAACAAGGATTTCATAAACCACTTGCACAGCCTTACAGATTCATCTGCAGACAACTACGAAATTCTTTAAATTTCGCTGGAAATTTAGCTCACGGTCGCTTTGGAGTCAGCGATGTGGAAGATGTAGTTGAGCTGATGCTGTTGATGCTGTCGTTGTGGTCGATGCTGAAAGTGTGAACCTGTCTCTTTAACGGGAATTAAATTTGATTCTTCATCAAGATGGATCATTGATTGCGATCGGGGATGACCGTTTGAAATGGCAATAATCACAATTTGCGTTATTAATCTGACCACATGCTGATCTTATTAGGTGTAAAGTCTACGCTCTCATCCACAGCTAGAGTCAAGTGTGAATCACAAAATTTTAAGACCCTTGGCATCTACGCCTTCACCGAGAAACCTTCACCTACCTTGCTCCTGCCGCCCAATGCTCTATTCCCATCCGACCTGTCGTCATTGGTAGGATATGCTCGACGTGTCAGCACCTCTGACTAGGCGCACTGTGTCTTCTCTCCTGGACTGCGTATGGTTTATCCCAGATGTTAAAATACGTGTATCTATTTTGTCTGGGCCTGCTTCTTCTGCTGCTGTAATTTGACCCGTGCACCGAAACTTATGTACGTGTCTCACAGGTGGCCAATAGTTAAGCCGTTGACGTAGCGAAGTATCATTCCACTAAAATATGTTATATTTCTTGACGTCAGCTCTGATTCATCAAGCTCTCGTAAACGTTTGCACTCAGAGAAAATAAAGGCAGAGTCTCCCTTACGGCTCGCGTCCGCTCTGTGTCTCTGTGTGACACCACGAGAACTGCTGCCGCCGGCGGAGCCACAGCAGGAGCCAATACATCTCCTGAGCACAAGATTTAAAAAGCCAACAGATTAGGATTGACTGTCCGGCGACTATTATATGAGAACTACTGTATATCATTCCAATCAGTATCAGGCTAAGGCTGAGTCTATCTTCTACAAAGCAATTACTGCTTAATGCACAGCTGCACAATCTAAAAAATGCTGATGTCTATTATCACTCACTATCATTTCACCCGCTCCCAGGAAATAGCTGATCGCTCCTTAGCTTCTTTGGAATTAATATGGACAAGATGTGAGATTTCATACCCAAGGGTGGCGTAATCCCTTCGTGACTCGTATCCCTTATTACCAACCCCACACGAATCCCCATCTCAATTCCGTGCACTGACTCCATGTCTACATTCAGGGAGGTAACTAGTGACCTCATCCTGCAATTCTAATGCCAATCAAAGAAGACTACAAGTGATCTGGACACTACTCCTCCGGTTCTACTCGTGTTATGCATTGATCTGCTGCTGTTATAAATAACTAACATGTGTATCTTTAGCTTTGGGACTTATCCAGGCCTCTTACAGAAAACTCTAGTCTGACAACGACTAGACCGAGAAAACTTTAGCACCTTACGCACAGTCTCAAATCTACAGCTCATTTCAAAGACACTGAAACGACTGGTTTCTGACATGATAAACTCTTAAATTAAAGATTCTAACCCTAACTGGCAAGTTCCCGTACGGTTCTAGAGCTAATCAGTCCATGGAGTCAGCATTGCTATGGGTTTACAGCGACCTTCCTGGGAATGCAGTCTTAAGTGGAGTCAAGCATTACATTACATTTTACTTGATCTATCCGCAGTTTTTGATGCTAATTAAAACTGAGTCATTCAAGAGCGCCTCTCGTCTCGCCTGAGCATCACTGGTACATCTCTGCAATCGTTGAAGTCCTATATAGGCAGAGGACTCCACAGTATTGCTGTAAAAGGACAAAAATCATCCGAAAAGTGACCGAATTGTGGCGTGTTTCAGGGCTCTCACGTCGGTTCCACTCTTTTCAGAATGTTTAGTCCGCCACTTGCCGATGTCATTGGAAAACAAAATCTAGGCTATTACTTCTATGCAGATGAGAATTAGTTGTAATTTTGCTTTGATCCCTCACAGCCCTCTAACATGTCGACTTCTTTCAACTCCCTTGCTGCATCTTTTGACCACATCCGCCAACGGCTGGCAGCCAACTCTCTTAAATTGAATGATGATAAAACCAACTTATAGTTATGGGCAAACCTAGTGTTATTAAGCATTTTGAAAACCTAACGTTCAAAATCTTATCTGCTAGCATATCCCCATGGTGCAGCTTGAAGGAAAACTAGGTTTCTGGTTTCAAAGTGACCTGAACTAGAGCAGCAGTTCGGCTTTGCAGTAAAGTCTGCCTTCTTTCTGCTACATCACACACTGCTAAAATTTGGCCTTGCTTAAAATTATTACTCTTTACGAATAGTACCCGGCAAGAAATCAATCAAAATGTAATTGAGACGTCGCCCGACCTTCACACAGCTGATAGTGACATCCTATAAAGCTGCGATTCAACTTCCAATGCTACCCTAACCCTTTGATCATGCTTATGCCACAGTTCATATAAAGTTAGAAAAGTGATTGCGTTCTCGGGGTTTGTATATAAAGGTGCTATTAGTACTATGATTATTCAAAGTATTGGAGGAATAGAAGATCCCGTCATTCTCTTTCTCAGGCTCTAGCACTGTAGCTAATAGTAAATTAGGCTCAACGTCTTATAAATGCTCTTCAGATTTACGATCTTTGTACTTTTTAATGATCTCCAATCCATTTTTTATTGCAATTTTAGTTAAAATAATTCAAAGCATAAAAGTCACTTATGAGTATGGTTATGAGATCCAACCGATGGCGAAATAAATAAGTTCAAAAAACACTGCAACCCGACAAAAGTATGGGGGACAAAACTGAGCGGACAAAAGCGAACAATGACATTAGCATGCGGGCCAAAAAATGAGCCAAAATCCGATGCATATAGAAATAACTATGATAAATGTTGGTTAGAACAGATATTGATTTTTATTTATATTAGACAAAAAAATGAATAAAAAATTAAAATCTGAAAAATGCTAACCGTATTTCCAATTGCAGACGATATCAACAATTCTCAATGACAATCTCATATAACAAAATATAGGAAAAATTAGCAAAATAATAATAATAATAAGTTATAACTAAATAATTAAACAATAACTTCTAATCGTATCCTCATAAACTATACTCAACGTCACAGCTTGCAGTGTGCCTGAATAAACACTGAACTATTCTTGTAAGGGTTTCAATAAGTAATTTTGTGTTTAATTTGCTAACTTTTGCATTTCATTTGAGTTTTAGGCCAGTCATTGCAATTTATACCCATTGAGCTAATATTATTGTTATTTTAACAAGATTTATGTTATCATTCTTGCCCAGCAGATATTTCATTTATAATACTATTGTTACTTTCATGCCATTAGGACAATACAATGTTTTTTTTTTGCATGATTGTTCTTGATTTGGATGACAGAAAGCCAATTAAATCTATTTAATCACCTATTTAAAAAAGCTTTTTGCATGCTCACAATATCATGGACGCAATAGTCGCTGTTGTTGGCATTGAGGACTTTTGTCAGCACGCTTTTAGTGGTTTGCTTTGTCTTGCCCGAATTGTTTACGGCACTGTCAAGTAAAGTAGTAAAATATTTAGTTTTCTTAGAGAGTAATACAAATTTTTTATCCCTATCGTTTGTGTCAAAATGTGTTTTCATCTACCAAGCCACGCCCTGTTGGTAGTGAGCCAGGAGCTACACTTAAATTAAACTCTCTTAAAGGGTTCGCGTTTTGATTCAATTTTACAAATAGTGCTACCTTGACTTCTGAGTGTCCTAGCTAAACAGTTTTTCGAGATAGGCCCTTTTAGCGCTTAGATTTGAGTGGTAAAAATCGGTTTACGAGACACATCTTTAGATATGCAACCGTTAGACAGCTAGTTGGCACAGAAAATGACATACTGAACGCCGGAACATCAGCTCACCATTCCGAGTCCCGCTCGCTCACTTCGCGCAGTTAGCTTGCAGCAGAAGCATCAGCGTAGTGCTTAGGTTTTAGCTTGCGGTTGTTTTCCAAAACTTTGTTTTTCCAGCCATTGATCCGAAGCGAGAAAGTACGAAGGTGAGTGCAGAGAAAACGAAGAAGCGTATGATGTGTATTGAATTTTAAAAAAATGTATCGAAAACGTGAGCACTGCGTTCGTGCATTCCACTCGGTGAATCCTTACGAGCGTAGCACTGCGACGATCGGCACCGTACTAAAGACAAATAGTCAATAAAGGCTGCAACGCCTGTCATGGGCGTTAAAATAATTTCAAAACAGTCGACGTCTATCCGTTACAAAATGGAAAATCTGCCGTGGTCAAGGTTGGCGGAAAATCAGCTCGCAAGAAATACCACACCGAGGCTATAATCTGCGAGAAGGCGAGAGGAATTTGATCTAATTTACTGCAGGAGAAGCCAGGCACTTAAACGGAAAAGGCATCGGGTGAACGGTTGAAAGCCAGTTGGGGCTGGTTCGAGAAATTTAAAAAGAGGAGTGCCATTCACTCCGTTATCAGGCATGTATGTAAAGGCAGAGAAGAAGAGTGGCGGCCACAAACACATGAAGAATAGACTAACACTATAGCACTGTGTGTCAATGCGAGCGAAGGCTGCAAGATCAAGCCGCTGCTCGCTTATCATTAAGAGAACCCCAGAATAAATATAAAAATAATAGATATAAAGTCGTCATTAGATTGAGAAGGAAAGGCTACCAGTAGGGAAAAACCGAGTGCTTGGGGCCCCAGGCATTTTTTTGTGGAGTGAGTGAATTTGATCTTTGTTCCAGACGTCAAACAATTTCTCCATGTAAATAACTTATCCCTGCAATTACTTATTGTCCTGTGAAATGAACCTGCTTACCAACTGAATTCGAAGATCGTCTCGTTTTGAGATCGTTTCGAGAAGTGTCCTCGAAGAGTTCAAACATACAAAAGTACTCTACCTTCATCCCAACACAACCCCTAGTCTGCAGCAGCAACTCGACACAAACCCTATCCTGCAGCAGCCTAACGATCAGCAGGTGGTTTCCAATTTCACGTAGCTCGTCAATAAGCACATGCTCTACCACATCTGTGAGGCAACGGAGAGCACAAACCATACCTTTCGAGAGCATTGGAAGTACCAACGTAACATCCCGATATGCCTTAGAGTGATTGATATCGCTTGGAATGGTACAAAAAGGACCCTAACCTCTGCGTGGAAGAAGCTGTGGCCTGAGGTTGTGCTCAAGCGTCTTTCTTTCAAGACTCAAACTTTAAGCGGCGGTGGTAAATGGAGCATAAACCTGGGGTTTTGCAGGAAACATGTGACACGAAGAGGTTATCCATATAAGTGAGATACAGGAAATGTTGGGAATGTGGGAAAACTTTAAGATATTTTGCAAAAAAACTACTCAGAAAGTATTACAATTTTGCGACTCCTGGCTAACTGATTTTCTTCAGAACATTTCTATAATAGAGTTTGAAACAAACTTGTTTAACAGGTTTTTTATGGCTAACTCATGCGAATAAAAATTAAAAGTCTTAGCGAAAAGGGCAAAAAACAGCACATACAATTCAGTTATTCATTCCAGCCATTCTCCTCCAACTCTGTCAGTATCTTCAGGTTGTCTGATTTACAAGCTAAAGGCTGTGTCCTATTCTACATTAATTATGCCATTTTATTGCTGTACATTTTATTATAATGTGCTGAATAAAATAGCACAATTTTGGGGATCGGCAATGTATTAATGTCATTTCAATACATTTCCATTGGGTTAATTTATTTGAAATGTTAGCAATTTGAGTTATGAGCTCTGTCAGGTAGCCAATTAAACTCATAAGTCAAGTCATCACTGTATGATAATAATATGAAATTTTAGAAAACCTCAGAACTTTTAAACTATTTCGAGGCACCTCACGTAGACTCTATAGGAATAAGAATGTTCATTGGTTATTGAGAACAAGCACGAAAACAGTATTCATTAGTGCACAATAGGAGCGTTCATACGGACCCCAGCAAATGATTAGATGCAAGAGAGTTTTTAACCCTAAAACTTTGTCAAGTGATAGGGTGCCTTAACTTTGATCGTATGTTAGCTCCAAGCTTCGGATGACTTTGAACTGATGGCACGACTTCTTAAGCATTTGAGGTTTACCAAATATTTGAGAATTTTTAGTGGCAAAGGTATACAAAATAAGTCTGAAAAGCATGTAGAGCCATGCCACAATTTGTTGAGAAGCATTTCTAATAAGTAAAAAGAAACTACTAGCTGATTAAGCAGCTTCTTTTGTATAACCAGAGAAGAGCCTTGACGGCTATCACCACCGCTTGCACCTGCAATATAGAATTGCCCGGTGCAGGATTCGAACCCAGGATTTCGAGACCAAGGAGTCGAAAAGCAATCACCTTACCTAGCATGCCATCGCGGTAGGTTGGAGCCAGAAAGTAAAGAGACCTGAAAGCGAGTGACAAACCCTTGATGTCCATACGCAGCTTGGTGGAAAGCCACTGTCTCATTGTCGCTAATTTCCATCTTCATCCTTATTAATAGTTGGAAATTAGCTTGCAGTAATAGTGCTCGAGACACTATTAAGGGGAGGGGGCCGCTAAGGGAAATAGTAAGAGGTAAATCATGTTTGAAGACTTGTTGATAACCTCAACCTAGGATCATCACTAGTGTGGGTACTAATGAGAATTCAAAGGCTACATAGAACCTTAAAACAGGTTTCTCAGTAGGAGAATCTTAGTAGTAAAACTACTACAAGGACCCTAAAGGTAGCCTGGAAGAGAGTTTTCTTGTTGCCTCGGAAGTATTTCTCTCTGGCTAGAATCATAAGTGGGCCTGTTCACAAGGTTAACCTTAAGAGAGTCGAGGTAAGTGAATCGACCTTATAGCTAGGTGAAACTAAGCCAGGGGTAGTTAATAGGGTAGTAAACAGGAAGAAGCCTAATCAGGGTGACTTCAGAAAGAATAAATGCCACTTCAGTTGAGAAAGAGTCACCTGATGAGGAGCATTCACATTGTTAAGAGGGAGATTCTTTTTACCATTTTGATGAGTTCGTAGAAGCGACGTAATCTTTCCCATGTATTCAAATTGCTGAAGGAGACTTAACCCCAAAGTGGCTTCACAAACTCATAAAGTAATTAAAAATAACCTTACATAATAATCAAGCCTTCTTTAAAATTTTATAAAGGTTGGTTATAAAAATAAACCCAAGGATACAACCTCTAGATTAATTAAGGTAAAAACAAGTTGTTTACGATATAAACACATAGAGTAGTCCTATAAATGTAAATTGCCAATAATTTATCAAGGGGTAAAACGCTGCTCTAGTCATACATTTTGAGCTTTGAAGAAACATCGGTCTTGCAAGCCAAAGAAAAATCTTGTACTAGATTATTACTACTTGATACTACTATTACTACTATTACTACTAGATCATTATATCATTACCGACTTTATGTCAGGTTTAAGTCAGACCCTTAAAGAGTAATGACCATCAGTGAAGCAACGGATTGACTTCAAGGTTTTGTCGCTCACTTTTAGGTCTCTTTATTCTATGGCTCCAGCCTATCTTTCAGATATACTACCCCATCATGCCAAGCATCGTACCACTCGCTTTTCGGAATCCAACAGTCTAGAAATACCTCGTACAAACCTTAAATTCTTTGGAGACCGTGCATTTAGCTCGTATGCTCCCAAAGCCTGGAACTCCCTCCCGACCTGAATCAGAACATCCCCTGACCTGACCACATTTAAAAGAAACTTAAAAACACACCTATTTAGGACAGCATTTAGTGGGTCCCTGTGATTGGTCCTTGTTGTGCTTATGCATGCTGACACTGTGCATGCTGCCACTAACCACATTTGCATGCTGACCCTGTGCATGTCACCCCTAACCATATTATTCATTTTGTTTGTTTTTCAAGCATGATTTTACTTACTATTCTTATGCGTATCACTTTGCAGCAAATGTAAAGCGCCTAGAAAGAGATTAAGTTCTCTGAGGGCGCTTTATCAAGTGCAATATTATTATTATTATTATTATCTAATGAAGTGAGCTCAACCTTCTTTAGCATGGGTCATTAAGAAGAATAAGCTAAATTAAAAGATAGCTACACAATGACCACTAGACTCATAAGGAGCTTCTACATGGCATCTTGCATTCCATATTAAAATGCTAAAGGTAGTTACACGGGTTCAGAAGATTTGACTACCAAGAGAGAAGCTTCTCGAACGCACTTTAGGATGTCTTATTTCAGATATGAGTAGAAGAGTAGCGATAGATTTTACTACAGTTACAACTCCGCCCAGTTGTATTAGCGACAGAAAGTAAGAAAGCACAACAGGGAATAAAGTGTCGCTCAGGTTGAATATGAATAGGGTTCACTATGGGTTAGCTGGGATAAAGTTCTCATGATCATCTACAACTTTAGGATTCAAGAGGACAATACCTCTTAGAGCTGTTAGGAATAACATGAACTCAATGGTATCCTTAGTAGAGAAATAAGAGCGGAAGAAAATAATATACCTGTGGGAAGGAAATCCCTAGAGGATTATGGGAGCAAGTTTGATTGTGGAAGGCTAGGAGAACCAACCTTAATGTGGCAATAATAAGTAGCGGCAAGACGCGGAGAGTAAATAATTAAACTATAGAGGCGGCTCCTACTGAGAATCTCCCTCTGAGTCATTCTACAATAACCTTATCAACGTGAAGTGCTGCAGATACAATGTTCGTAGTTACAGCAGCAACTGGAAAGGAAGTTTGTCATCAAGGCAAAACATAACCTAGGAAGGCTGTAATGATAGTTCAGAATAAGATAACGACTCCAACTTTTCAAGTTTCCTTACATTTCTTAGAGCCGCAGTAGATCCCTCGTGCTACATGTAGGTATAGACAAATGAAGAATCGAAAGGCTCCATTAGCGTGGATAAACGTATGAGCTATCCGCAGTCTACATTCCGGCTAAGGTGCCTCACAGAGGAAAAAGACATGGAGACATCAGGAGTATAATGCATAGCCAGGAAGATTCCTGTAACAGCTTGGAGTATCTATGCATAATCCTTAAAGATAACCAGAGTTTTATCTGGCTGAAATGCTAATGAGGGAGTGTACTAGAGCACCGTTGACTAGCGTTAGCAAAATTTGGTTCTTACGTAAAGGTCTTGGCGTGTCTATCTAGAAGTATCAAACCATCGATGGGGAGAGGCTACCATGAAAACTATACACACTGTAAAAGCAAGTATAACTAAGAGAAGACTTTCCAATATTCAGTAAACCCATAGGCTCTCCCTCTCCTGAAAGACTGGAATAACTTTATAGCTTTTTTGAAGAGTGAATCATACTGGAGTAATCTCACTCTTCTGGAGAATAGAATTTGAGTGAAAGTAACTAGGGTTAATATCAAAGGTACTTTAGAAGCGCACACATAACCGAAGGCCACTAGTTTTCCGGTGATTTAAATTAAGAATAATGTATAACCATATCGAGAGTTGACGAAAATCATAGGAAAATTAATTCTCGGGTCGGCTTAGAAGAGGAGTTATTCCTAAAGGAATAGGCTGTTTTAAGATAGGTATCGCTGAAAATACAGAGAGGATTAGCACCAGGAGGAGCATGAGTGTCACGTATCGCGTGATAGTTTATTTAAAATACTAACTTTGGCGGTTAGTGGTTAGGGAGTATCTCCATTTTTTGAGTAGTATATCATAATTCATTCGCGTAAAGTGTATTTCAAGCCCTGCACTGAGTTATAACAAGGTAGGGATACTTCTTTTCGCGGAAGGAGAATCGAGTAGGGGAGGACTATCAGGATGAATCCTTTTCAAGTAAGATGCCTAAGTTGATCGTACCCGAGGCGAGTGAATAAATCCCGTACTCGTAAAAAGATTAGTGCAATGAGCACTACTTTCACAGTACGAGCCTTCATACCTGCAGTCTAGTTCCCCTCAACAAGAGAAATTCATTTAGTATTCTTATGAAGATAAAATTTGCACATTCTGCTGTAAACAAGAAGGCAAGCCACTTGTCCCGTACTAAACGTTGAACCCAGAGACAAGCTTTGACTCTCCTTCAGCGAAGGCAGGGGAGCTCTTGGTAGGTTTCTGCTAGGGAGGGAGGGAATCACATCATAGCTAAACGTGTCACGAATAAGGAAAGGCAAGAGAGACCGTGCTCTTCGGAGAAAGTTATCAAATTGTAAGAGCAAGACACGATAGACACTCTTAGAAGTACAAGTGCCATAGCCACTTCGGGGAAAATTGATTGAGAAGATTGATGGAGAAAATTGATGGAGAAAATTAATTGGTTTGATGAGAGGTCCTAGAAGAGCATGCTGAATTCTAGTTTTGATCGACACAGTAGTTTTGCAATATTCTGTACGTAGATTGGTTGTTTGATAGTGGCTCAGGCAACGTACGAGAGCTTAAGTAATCTCTGGCTCAGGCTTGGAACATGTGACCTTCTCCGGCCTTTGAATTAACCACTAGGCACTCTAGACTACATAATAATAATAATAATATTAATAATACTGCACTTGATAGAACGCCCTAAGAGAACTCGATCACTTTCTAGGTGCTTTAAATTGGCTGCAAAGGCAAATACAATTGAATGGTGAGTAATATCATGCTCGATAAACAACATGAATAACGTGGTTCGGGATGGCATGCACAGGGTCAGCATGCAAATATTGTTAGTGGCAGCATGCACAGTGTTAGCACGCATAAGCACATGAAGGACGAATCACAGGGACCCACTAAATGCTGTCCTAAATAGGTGTGTTTTAAAGTTCTTTTTAAATGTGGTCAAATCAGGGGATGTTTTGACGCAAGTCGGGAGGGAGTTTCAGGCTTTGAGAGCATACGAACTAAAAGCACGGTTCCCAAGGATTTGAGGTTCGTTCGAGGCATCGGTAGACTGTGTGATTTCGAAAAGCGGGGGTGGGGGGGCGGTACGATGCTTGACCTTGTGGGGGAGTAGATCTGAGTGATAGGCTGGAGATAAAGAATGAAGTGACCTAAAAGTATGATATATACGCTAGATATGGTACGATATAGACTATTAATCTTCAGGTGTGAGTGTTATTCATTCTGGTTTGTTTGTGTGGGGCCGATATACTTGCGTGTAATATAAACGCTACGAATGTAATCCATGGGGACTCGAGCCTAAGCTCTGTGACTAGAAGGGACGGAAGGCTGAGTGGCTACCATAGTCTGATACTTAATTGTCTAATCCATTGATTCTCTTGCATCAGCTGATCTGTCTTAACGAATAGGTGCTAGGCCCTGCCCTTCAAGTACAGACTCCGTTGAGTCTTTTGGTTTACCTTGGACTGTAAGAAGCCTCAAATCTTTTAATGATGTTCAAGTTAGCTTCATATTCTCCTCGGACTTCTGGGCCGAAAAGCGTATTACAACATTAGCAAGGGTAAGAAATCGTTTTAAGCAGCACTCCAAAAAAGCTTGGTATGTGCAACTTTTCTGTTGAATATATATGAACTATTATCCACTTCTGGCTACAAAATCCTAAATTATACGTGCGTTATTATGATGTCAGCTGATAATATTCTTCTCTTACATAGATAAACTGATAAGATACTTAACCTTCTGTCAAGTAACTATGTGCACACTTTTATTATGGTTGTTCTCGGGTGACACACGTTAAACAATACTGGCGAAAACATGACGGAATATCATTGCTACGTTTTCTTTGTGAGACTTTCAATCCTTTAGAAATTGTATTGGTCATGCTAGCTTCTAATTTTTATGGTATATACATTTTAATGACAAAAAAAACCATTTAATATAAAACATGTTTTATGACTTAGGACTTTCAATAATGATATTATTAATACTTTCTTATATTAGACGTATAATATAAATTTAGTGTAAATATTGACGATAATTCAGTTATAATGTTTTATTACAGCACTAAGTAAAAGCGAAAATGAGAGAATAGCAAAGCTTTTGACACATGGGATTCTTAAGCATAAATCTGCGACATGACAACTTTAACATGGGTCAACATAAAAGACAGCACGAATCTCATTTTCTCTAAAAGAAAATGCTCCCTTCAAACCATCATTTGAGCAAATAAGATAATTCCCATCAAAAAGTGAAATGCAACTTAGAGCAGGATCATCATCCTGTAATGGTTTCCAATTCATCTCTATATAGAGTTTGATATTTCCATTCAAAAAGCATAAATAAGGTGTTGTGGCAGAAGTTGAATGAGTCTTCAGGTCAAAGTACGGACGTGCTCTTGAAACGATTTCAAGGAGCTTTAAATAAATGGTACGATTCTTTTCATGAGTGTAAAACGAAATTTCCAGACGTTCGTTGATATTTTCAAGATCTACAAGAAACTGACCTCGTTAATTCTACTGTTATACATTCAACGACGTAGACCTCAACGATTCATAATGAAAGCTCATAGTTAAAGCCCCCCCCCCCCCCGCTCGTAATTAAATGTGTGTCCATTCTGCAAGAGAGGATGTGAGAAGAAGAAAGAAACCTGCCAATCATGCGTGATACACATTGCATGCCGAGCTTGTAAAATGTCGCCAAGTAAATTTTCAAGCTTGTTAATTGATAACTTGTAGGCGTCATTCAATGAGGGCTTGAAGATATCTGTAAAATTGAAACCCCTCGCAAGGAAACAATTAATATAATACAATGATAATACATTTTCCAAGTTGCATGCCATGTTTAATAGCTCCCTCAGCGATATGCAAGTTTCAGGTAAGCAACGGAAAAGTACGAGTCTACATGCTCACTCTTATTATATAATGTGGAATATTATTCCAGAATAATAACAACGATTCACTTGATAAAGCATTCTCAGTAGACTAAATCCCTATGTAGGCGCTTTACATTTGCTGAGAAGGAAACACAATCGAATGGCTCACTAGGTAAGGTGGTTGCTTTTCACGACCTTGACCCCGAGGTCGTGGGTTCGAATCCTGTGGTGGGCGATCCTTTATCGCCACTGCAAGCGGTGGTGATAGCCGTAAAGGCCTTTCTGTCCCTATACAAAAAGAGGCTGTTAAATCAGCTAGTATTTATTTATTTATTTAATCGAACGGTGAGTGGTATTATGCTTAATAAACAGAGTGAATAACATTGTTGTGGGTGATATGCACAGGGTCAGCATGCAAGTGTAGTTAGTGGCACCATGCACAGTGTCAGCACGCATAAGCACATCAATGACGATTCACAGGGACCCATTAACGCTGTCACAAATAGGTACGTTGAGTTCTTTTTAAATGTGGTCATGTCAGGGGATTTTGTGATAGAAGTTAGGTGTGAGTTCCAGGTTTTGGGAGCACAAGAACTAAATGCACGGTCTCGAAAGGATTTAAGGTTTGTACGAGGTATTGAGAAACGGTTGGATTCAAAAAAGCGGACGAAGCTTCTATTGCCACCGTTAATATAATGCCGAGCTGCTTTCTTTATTGCATGAAATTATAATAAGCGCCTGATTTGTAAGTGTGTGATTCGTTTATCATTAATTAAAAATTATCAATTAGATCTGGCTTGCTACTATTCGGCACACAATACACTCCCGTTCACTTGTTGCTGTCACTATATCTTCTAAGCTTGCTGACCAGTACTAGTAATACTCAGTGTCAGCATTTCATATCGGTCTTTAATGTCAAGTCGTATCACACAGTCGGTTTTCTGTTCATTGTTATATCATGCGATGTTGAATGCTTGTCGCTTCCTACATTTAAACATAACGGCAATTGAAATTAACTCCTTCTCATTCAAAGCAATGACTTGATTGAAAAGGTCTACTACCTCATTTTTGCAACATCAGAAGGGCTTTTCGCGTCAATCGCTCACTTGCAACAGGTAATACAGAATTGTCCGCTGCAACAATCAAATCCAGCCTACCAACTGGGTCGGGAAGGGCGAGCACATCACTCCTGGACCCGGAGACAAAGATCAGCAAAAAGACCGGTAAGGAGCGTAGCATACATGTAGCACCTTTCACTTGGAAATAGGCCTTGGTTTTAATTGAAAACTCAGCTGTCACGCACACACCAAATGACTAAATTATATTTACATCATGAACATACATTATTTTTTATAACACTTAATAATCGTCAGGTTAATTACACACCTAATCGTTGCTCTATCATCACATACTTATGAACGTAAAAAAGTCATTAAAAATGTTATGTATGTCTATGTTATGTAATGTCTGCAACTCCACAAAGTCATAAAGACCACGTGGGTGTTGCTCTGGAGAGTTTTGTATAGCGCACTCACAGCCTAAGCGGCTTTCGGTACGCATTCGGTAGCAACAGACTTCGTCTCACGCAACGAAGAGAAAGTGGGAAGCATAGCAGAGTCAGTAGAACAGTAAATAGCTATGCATTGCTCGTCTAATGCCAACAAAAATCAGCCTAAGACTTTCATCAATTTACACATTGACTAGGATCAAGATAATGATCAGAACTGAAGCTCTCTCTCAGCCTTCAGTCATATTTGCATGACAGCAATTCGAAGATTGTCAAGATTTTCTTTTTAATTGGTATGTTTTGCATGCATTGAATTTCATTTGAGTGTGAACTGGGTGGCTTTTTCTGATCTAAGCTTGTTCTTGCCGATGTCGATTCATGAATTAACTTGTCAGTAAATTAGCTCAATAACTTTCAGTATGACAATGTCATTATTACATAGCCAGATCGACATGTATTATTTACTGATAATTAAATTAAAAAATCAAATCGACAGCTAGCAAGCCCGAAAGGATCATATCCCAAAGGAATTATATCGAGTGAAAAGAATTTGTCTGAGTCGCCAGGTGCATGCTTAACAAATGGTGCTGAGTGATATGACGAATGTCGGGCCAAGAAGTGTTAAACTAATGGGCCGAAGCTGATGGAGGTTCACGCATCAGCTGTCTTTCTCTCTCTCTCTCTCTCTCTCTCTCTCTCTCTCTCTCTCTCTCTCTCTCTCTCTCTCTCTCTCTCTCTCTCTCTCTCTATCTCTCACTCTCTCTCTCCCTCTATCACTCTCTCTCTCACTCTCTCTCTCCCTCTCTCTCTCTCTCTCTCTCTCTCTCTCTCTCTCTCTCTCTCTCTCTCTTAAGCTGGGTGCAGAGTCTCGCCTCAGCCTCCGCAGGATTAGTTCTTAGCTCGTTCTCCGTCCTTCTTTCCATTTGTTCCTCATTCCAACTTACATCAGGGTCAGCCGTGACCTGACGTCGGGTGACGTCAGCCGCATCAAGTTCCTCCTGGCTGGTGCTCTCCATGCCGACAAGTTAGTACGAGCAGAAAGTGCTGTAGACTTGTTCTCGAACGTGCGCGACACAAGCCTGCTCACTTCGGACTTCCTCGCACTGCTGCTGTCGCTGCTCGGTCGCCGCGACCTGCTGGAGGAGTATATACCCGGAAGTGCCACGGCCACGACACGGCTGCTGCAGTAGCCTTCACCACCGATCAGCGGCAGGCGACTGCAGCTGCACCTCAAGCTGGAGAAGCAGAACCTGCTGCGAAAATTTTTGGTTAACATGCAAGCCAACCGGCATATGGTGGCCGACTGGGTTCGCGAGCACATAGACGTGACAGGTAGCTGGGACGAGCGAACGAACGAATGCCGCCATGGCGTGCTCGAGCGACGCTGAGCTGCAGTGCACCATGCCACGCACACTTACGCACGTGGCTTACGCTTTTTGCGACTCGTCGCGGCCGCCGCTCCGGCAGACGCCCCCCCCCCACGTGCAGCGTGCTGCTGTTTGATCTGCCCGAAGTCCGCGACAGCACCGATCGCTATCCTGTCTCTCTCTCTCTCCTCTTGTTTCCTGGGTCCTGAACTGCTACTTCTGTGCTGCTCACTACCTCAACTGCTCTCCTGACTCTGCTGTGCTTCCTACTTTCTCTTTGTTGCGTGAGATGAAGTCTGTTGGCTACCGAATGAGTACTGAAAGCCACTTAGGCTGTGAGCGCTCTATGCTAAACTCTCGTGCTATGCAAAACTCTCATGCCTAAAACCCACATAGTCTTTGTGGCTCTGTGGAGTCACAGAGATACATTACTTGAAATATGCTCCGGGTTTGAGTGAGCCGAAAAGGCCAAATTTAATTAAAGAAAACCTAGCTTAGCTGAAGCATTGCAAGTATCTATTATTTCAAAATACAGGAGTACCCACATCGTAAGATCTGATTTTCACCGAGAGGAAGTATGTACCTATACAACCAGTAATACATTATCCGGGCTCAGCTTAATTCGATAGCCTTGTTGAGGCTACTTAGTCACGGATTATTTTTATTGTTTGATGCAACCTAAATTTAATGAGATTTGGTGTACAGCTTAACATAATGTAATGTAATGTATCTCCGGCAGTAATTCCACAAAGTCATAAAGACCATTTGGGTGTCACGCAGGAGAGTTTTGTATAGCCCACTCACAGCCTAAGCGGCTTTCGGTACGCATTCAGTAGCCAACAGACTTCGTCTCACGCAACAAAGAGAAAGTGGGAAGCCTAGCAGAGTTAGAAGAGCAGTTGAGGTAGTGAGTAGCACAGAAGTAGCAGTTCAGGACCAATGAAAAAGATGTGCCATAGTCGGCAGTTGGAGAGTAGATGTCGTTGCATAAGAATTGTGGAAGCGAGTTCCACAGTCTAGGACCTGCTGAGCTAAAGCTTCTGTCGCCAACTGTCTGTAAGCGAAGGAATGGAACAGCTAATTTATTGTCCACACAAGACCTCAGGGCACATACAGGCTGAAACTGATGCAGCAGTTCAGCTATGTATGAAGGAGCCAAGCCGTGGCGGGCCTTGTGGGTCAGCGTAAGAACTTTGCTCTGTATCCTTTCCTCAACCGGCAACCATCCTAGCTCTGTATATATGTCTCAACGCGAACTCAGATTGAAATTGAGCAGCTTTCAGAAGAACACGTTCACGTAGCAACATTTTTGTCTTTGTAGTCGAACAATTTAGATAGATTTCTATTGTCAAAACCCGGCCACTGGGGTTGTCTTTGGCTATCGCACGCGAAGCCAATGTTTTGTTTCAGTTGCCGGCATCACGCTGCTCAACAAGTCGGCTTAATAGATGACGATCAACTGGAAATCAGTATATCTAGAGATCGCTCTAATCCACCATTCAATCGCCTTTTCACTTTGTAGCAAATGTGTAGCCCCTAAAAAGAGATCGAGCTCTCTGAGGGCGCTTTATCAAGTGCATTATTATTATCATTATTATTATTAATCACCAATAATAGTAATACACTTAATCAAGCGCCCTCAGAAAACTCGATCTCCTTCTAGGCACTTTCCATGTGCAGCAGAAGAAACACGATGGAATGTTGAGTGGTGTCTTGTTTGATAAACGACGAGAATAGAATGGTTAGGGGTGAAATGCACATGGTAAACATGCAAGTGTGGTTAGTGGCAGCACGCGACAGTGGCAGCACACATGAACACATAAATGAGTAATCGCAGGGACCCACTAAATGCTGTCCTAAATAGGTGCATTTACAATTTCCCGTTAAATGTGATCACGACAGGACATTTCGCGACTCAAGCCTGGATTGAGCTCCAAGCTTTGCGAGCATGCGAACTAAATGCACAGTCTCCAAAGGATTTGTGGTTTGTACGAGGTAATTGTAGACTGTTGGATTCCCAAAAGCAGGTGGTACGATGCTTGGCCTGATGGGGGAGTATATCTGAGAGATAGGCTGGAGCCAACGATTGTAGGGACCTAAAAGTGAACGACAAAACCTTGAATTCAATCTGTTGCTTGACTGGTAGCCAGTGCAGGTCTGCAAGAAGTGGTGTGACGTGGCAGCTGCGATGCTCACGAGTGACAAGCCTAGCTGCAGAGTTTTGCACTAGCTGTATGCGCCTGATTGGACAGGCCGGTAGACCAGGAAGCAGTGAGTTACAGAAGTCAAAACTTGATGTCACAAATGCACGGACCAACTTGGACTCGGTATCCTTATAGAACTATAACTAGAACTAGGACTCCGTTTCCACCAGTGCGAAAGGAATACCCAAACACGCCAACTTAAGCACTCTTGCGGAAATTATACTTCTTCACACTGATGCGCGAACCAGAGCCTAAACCCTAACCGGAGAACTAGGACTCCATTTCCTGCTGTGCGGAAGGAACACCCCAAACACACCAACTTAAGCACTCTTGCGGAGGGAATACTTCCCCACACTGATGCGCGAATCGGAGCCTAAACCCTAACTGGAGAACTAGGACTCCATTTCCACCTGTACGGCCGGAATACTGCACGCACTCCACCTCAAGCACTCTTTCGGAGGAAATACTTATCCACACTGGGGCTGCTTACGTGTATAATAGGAAACGACCAAAATAGACGGAGCCCGAACCAGGGCCTAAACCCTAACCGGAGAGCTAGGACTCGGTTCCCATCAGTGCGGCAGGAATACTCCACACACGCCAATTCAGACACTCCTGTGGAGGAAACACGTTTCCACACTTACTCTACTTACATCTATACTGGGGAGCGACCCACATAAACAGAGCTCGAATCGGAGCCTAAACGCTAACCGGAGAACTAGGACTTCACACACGCCAACTACATCTTGCTCGCCCCGGCTAATCCCTATGCCGAGACCACGTGCTAGCGCGCACACACAAAACACAAAAGAAACACAGAATTCTAGCTCGAGTGCGATACGACCGTATTCGGTGGGGTCCACCGAATCCTCCTAGCACTGTCTTGTCCTGTTCCGACCATCGTCGGCGGACAGCCCGCCCTCCTCCCTTGCTTTCAGAGAAACGAGTCCGACGGCGTCGAAGCGCAGAGCCGGACCAAAGACAATAGACCATAAGACCAGAAGAGACAAAAGACCCAAAGAGAGCGTCGCTCGACTCTTAAATACTTAGCCGAGACAATGGGGCAAGGGCTTGGTGGTATTGGGCCCGACACCTTGGCCCATTACGGTAAGGAATTAATACCGTCCCCAGGCCACTGGAAGGGCACCCCTGTCCCGCTTGAATGGCGAATGGGTTCCAGACGATTCTTTCTTGGAACGAGTGAAGGCAGAGGTTGACAGGCCAGCCAACATCAATAAGCAACTTCCGCGGGTATCGGACCAATTCTAAAGGCCAAATTGCCACCGCTCGTCTCAGAGCTACCTGGCTTTCTCTTAAGTGCTTCCTCTCTAACCGCACTGACGCTCCTCTCCGGCACACTGCTCCAGGACAAAGGGGCTCTAGCCCGCCGCCAAACAGCTCTTGTTCTCGCTAAAATTTAGCCAAGGCCACCAGGGCGCTACGCGTTTGCAGCACCAACACATGTAGCTGCTAGGTACAGAGCAGCAATGAGCAAGCCGATCCACCTCTGTCAATTCTGCCGTGGCGTCTCCAACATGTGCATCTGCTTCTCCAGCCTCCACAGCCTCTCAAGCCTACCCAGTCTCTCCTTCCTGTGCAGACTATTCGATCTGCACACTCCGGCCTAGGCCACGTCACAGCCCACCGGCTGGTCGCAGATCAACGTCGCCGTCATGGCTTGCTCTGGATCGCAGGCCACCGACTCCGTCGCGGACGCCGCCGACTCTGTTGCAGGCAACTGCCGACTCTGTCGCAGGCCACAGCTGACTCTGTCGCTGACTCCGCCGACTCTGTAGTGGACTCAAATGTCTCGAACTGAACTCGACTGTCGTGGTTTTTCTTTTCGCTGAATCTCGTTGCAAGAGTGACAGGCTGATGCAACTGAATTACTTAGATCGGGGTAGGACACCATCAGAGGATCGTTGCTTTGTGTAAATGGATTGCCTATGGTGACTTCGTTGTCCTCTCACCACCTATGCACCCGAATACTACAGGCGAGCACTTGCACGAATGATTACAATGCACTTGCCAAACTTTTTCCAGCTCAGCGTGATGGCACCACCACAGCAAGATATTCCGCTAAAGTGCAGAGCTAGCAGAAGGGTTGGAACTTCATCTGAAATTCTCTCAAGTCACTTGCTGCACGCATTGATGACATCTGCACATGGATGGCAGAAAATTTTCTAAAACTAAACAATGATAAAACTAACTTACTAGTTATGGGCAAACCCAGTGTGATTCAGAGACTGGAAACGCTGACTTTCAAAATTGGCTCTGCCAGCATATCTCCAGTTGAATCAGCTCAAAATATAGGTGTCATATTCCAAAGCGACCTCTCGTTAGACGACCACATCAGCTCCACAGTCAAATCTGCCTATTTTAAGCTTCATAACATATCTAAAATTCGGGCTTGTTTACATAAGGATACCACGTCCAAGTTGGTCCATGTATTCGTGACATCCCGTCTTGACTTCTGCAACTAACTGCTTACTGGCCTGCCTGCATGTGCGATCAGGCGTTTGCAGCTGGTGCAAAACTCTGCAGCTAGGCTTGTCTGTCGTGAGCGTCGCAGTTGCCACATTACTCCACTTCTCGCCGACCTGCACTGGCTACCAGTCAAGCAACGGTTTGACTTCAAGGTTTTGTCACTCACTTTTAGGTCTCTTCAATCTATGGCTCCAGCCTATCTTTCAGATATGCTACCCTATCAGGCCAAGCATCGTACCACCTGCTTTTCGGAATCCAACAGTCTGGAAATACCTTGTACAAACCTTAAATCCTTTGGAGACCGTGCATTTAGCTCGTATGCTCCCAAAGCCTGGAGCTCACTCTCGACCTGCTTCAGAACATTCCATGACCTGGCCACTTTTCAAAGAAACTTAAAAATACACCTATTTAGGACAGCATTTAGGGGGTCCCTGTGATTCGTCCTTGATTTGCTTATGCGTGCTGATACTGTGCATGCTGCCACTAACCACATTTGCATGCTGACCCTGTGCATGTCACCCCTAACTATATTATTTATTTTGTTTATTTGTAAGCACGATTTTACTTACCTTTCAATTGCATATCACTTTGCTGCAAACGTAAAGCGCCTAGAAAGAGATTTAGTTCTCTGAGGGCGCTTTATCAAGTGCAATATATGCAGACGTTTTATTTGCCAGAATGATCAAGCGTGAACTCATTCTATTGCTAATTTTAAAGGATGACATTGCAAGTCAGTTTACTTATGGGCTCAATAATAGTTACTGTTATATGCCCAAAGGGTGTGCATGGCTAGCTTGTTGCTGTAATATTCGAGGAACGAGCAAATTCAGATTGGCACTCATAGGGGTTCTTTTGAAAATTATCGAATTATGCGATAGGTAATGTAGAACTTTTTGATGCAAGTGGTCAAAATTTGCACATGCATTTTTGCAGTTTGATCAGAAAGAGAAGCCAATGGCCATGTTTGGTAGATCTGAAAGCAGGCAGCTATTGCCTTAAGCAGGAATTGATCCTATAACTTTCATGGTCTAGTTGGCTACTTTCCTAACAATTGAGATTTTGAGATTCTGTTTCATTCATTCAAGCTTTAGAAAGGCACTTTATTGCCCGAGCTGAGTGCGGGTTTACTATGTGAATGTAGTTGTTCGTTTAACTTTGGTGGGTTGCCAATAATGATTTATATAGGAGTATGCCACTAGAATGGGTATCAATTCTTTATCGTACCTGTTTCGTCGTTAGCACTGCTGAAGAAATAATAATTGCGATACGAATAAATATTTGCTTAGCACCCTCAGAGTAATTAATCTCTTTCTACTCACTTTGCAAATGCTGCAAACGAAGCACGTTCATTTGGACATTGGCAACGCCTACAGTTGTAGCAAGCATACTATGGTTGGCACTAACATGCACAGTGTCAGCACACATAACCACCCAAAAATAAAAAATCTTAAGGATCCAGCAGGTGCGTTTTTGCATCATTTAAAAAAATGCCGTCAAGTCAGGAGGATGTCTTGACATCAGCCGGCAGTGAATTCCAGGCTTTGAGAGCATGTGAGCTAGAGGCTTGGTCTCCAAGGGGTTTGAGGTTAGAGGTACAGTTGAACAAATTGAGCGAGACAAGCAGATAATAAGATTCCTAGCCTGGCAGGGGAAGTAGTTCTAATAGGTGAGCTAGAGGCAGAAAATGAATGAGACTTGGAATAAAGTGACAACATCTTGACATTGATATGCTGCTTAATTGGCAGAAGTGAACTCATTGCTTACTGGCCATACCAGCATGTGCGATCAGGCGATTGCAGCTGGTGCAAAACTCTGCAGCTAGGCTTGTCTGACATGAGCGTTGCAGTTGCCACATCACACTACTTCCCGCCGATCTGCACTGGCTACCAGTCAATCAACGGATCGACTTCAAGGTTTTGTTGCTCACTTTTAGGTCCCTTTATTCTTTGGTTCCAGCCTATCTCTCAGATTTACTCCCCCACTAGGCAATGCATCGTAAGGCCCACTTTTCGGAATCCAACAGTCTACATATACCTCGTACAAGCCTGAAATTCTTTGGAGACCGTGCATTTAGTTTGGATGCTTGCAAAGCCTGGAACTCCTTCCCGACTTTCGTCAGAATATCCCCTGACTTGAACATTTAAAAATAACTTTAAAAACACACCTGTTTAGGACAGCACTTAGTGGGTGACTGTGATTCGTCCTTCACGAGCTGATGCATGCTGTCACTGTGCATTCTTACTATAACTACATTTGCATGCTGGCCCTGTATATGTCACCCCTAACCATTTTATTCATTTTGTTTTTTTATCAAGCGTGATATTACTCACCATTCAATTGCATTGCCCTTCGCCGCAGATGTAAAGCACCTAGAGTGAGAGATTGAGTTCTCTGAGGGCACTTTATTAAGTGCATTATTATTATAGCAGTGAGCAATGGTTCAATATGAGAACAGGGCTACTTCCGACGGACGAGTCTGGACCCTGAGATTTTCATGAACCATAAGTGCCTTATCGCACAGGTCAGAAGATCTACTGCCAGTGAGTTACATAGGCTGACACAGGATGTCACTAGAACATGGATCAGTCTGGACATTGTATCCCTGCTTAAGGTGGTTCGATTTTTAGCAATTCCATGTAGCTGAAAGTAGGTAGACTTGTTCGTGAATCAGAAGTGATCCTCCAGTGAGAGGTCACATTGGAGTTGGACCCCTAGACTTCCTGAGGATGTGAGGTATATTAGTAGAGTTAATTTAGAGCTTAAAGCTTGCTAATTTCTGAGTCACTCCAAGTTGGCTGCTACTAATGAGTTAGTTTTATTGTCAATGAACTCGAGAAAGTTTGAGGTCATCTAAGTCAGTATCAGCAAAACAAGCAGCGTGAAAGTTAAGAGAGTTTTTTACGTGCTTGAAGGCTGGGAGCTATTAAAGCATAGGTACAGCTGCATCCCTCTGTAGAGAATTCATAGCATAGCCTGGTAATCACATCGGCAAGAGGGAAAATATAAACTTGTGAAACATAAGCTGACCAAGAACAGAGCTCTGAGGTTCATCGTACTTCAGTGGTTCCTCTGATGATTGCTGCCTGTTGACATCAAAGTCCCGGTAACTCTCACTGAGATAGGTACGGCCTAAGCCATTGCCGTGCCGGCGCCAGTGATGCCCAGGCAAGATGAGGTACGCTCGAGAAGGACTTGCTGATCAATTGTAGTAAATGCTGCCAATAGATCAAGTAAAACTAGCAGAGAGCTATTCCATAAGCTCGCATTTTTCAGATGGTCGTAATAGCTAAGAGTTGGATGGCAAAACTGCCCTAATAATCCTGTTTGGTCTGTGCCTGGCCCTGGGCTCGGACCTCCTTTCCTCTATCTGCTGGTGCCGAGCTTCAACAATTAAAACGATATCATGTCAGCTGCTCCACAAAAGATGGTTCAGACTGGTAGGGATAAGGCACTAGCATGAGCAGGAGTGTGCATTTGTGAGTCAGAAAACGCTTGTTAATGCATTCGTGTCCGTGTGTCCTTGCTTGCGATGATGCCCATATGATTGTGTGTGCATGCCTGTGCTGAATTTAGTCTGCTAACCCCCAAGCAGGCATGGTGGCTAAACCCTGATCTTAGGAGACATGGCAAGAGTTTGTCGCAAAGCTAAAGCATTTTTTTATTCTCCTAGTAAGGCCTTCTTAAATTGATACTTCCTTTTGTTTGATGGTGCCTAGCTCTGCGTTGACGAAGCAACCCCGAAACATATTTTGATTTAAATCTCTAGAAATTCTTACACTCGTCTGTAAATATAAAATGCCAGGAAAAAGATTGATTTATCTGAGGGCACTATATCAAATGCATTATGAATATTATTATTCTAAGAGCTGTTAGATGCACTGCTCGCCAGGCCCTGTTGACCTGTTCTAAAGCCTTGACCTCTCTAGTACCTCTAAAACATGTGACCATCCATAGCAAAAGTGATAAGCCGCTGCCACTAAAGCCGACACCGAGCATTGACGCATTGAAGGTGCATTTCTTGGCATCATAATTTTGCGAAACCCAAAAAACAGGTCTCTTAATCTCAAGGGAAAGTAAGCCCCTATTGCACACCGAAGGTACCATCCTGGAAATTTTCCGGAGAAGCGCTCTCAGGTCACGGGTTTGCATGGCTGCAGTGTCAATTGAGGCAGCCTGACACCAACCCCCCCCCCGTTCAGCCCGACAGAAAAAGGGGGCTTTAGCACCCCTCCAGTTTGTCCCTATTGCTACAAGCACGTTGTATCGGCTACCACGTGTGGATAGAGCTTGACATCGAATGCAGTGCTCCTAGTGGTGCTAGTTACAGCCACTGCTCAGCCTATGCTCGACTAACACCTACGAAGCCCCGAGCTATCAAATAACGGCTAGCAGCTTGTGGGTGCAGCACTGATGCGTTAATGTAATGTATCTCTGTCTGTAACTACACAACGCCATAAAGAATATGTGGGTGCTATGCAGAAGAGTTTTGTATAGAACACTCACAGCCTAAGTGGCTTTCGGTATGCATTCGGTAGCCAACAGACTTCGTCACATGTAACAAAAAAAAAGTGGGAGGCATAGCAGAGTTAGTAGAGCAGTTGAGGTAGCGAGTAGCACGGAAGTAGCAGCTTAGTACCACTGAAGAGGATCAGCCATAGTCGCCAGTAGGAGAGTAGCTTTCGTTGCATAAAAATTGTGGAAGCGAGTTACACAGTCTAGGATCTGCAAAGGTAAAACTTCTGTCGCCAACGGTCTTTAAGCAGAACAATAGAGCTGTTAATCGAAGTCCACACAGTACCTGAGGGCACGAAGAGGCTGAAACTGGTGCAGCAGCTCAGCTAGGTATAGAGGAGCCAAGCGGTGGCAGGCCTTGTTGGACAGCTTAAGAACTTTGCCCTGTATTAGTTGATCAACCGGCAGCCATCCTAACTCTTTTAACAAATGAGATGCGTGGTGAAACCTCAGGTACCTAAAAACTAGCCTTGCAGCCATATTCATAGCCAGCTGCAATGGCCTAGTTGCTTTCTGTGGTAGCCCAGCCTATAGGGAAGGGATTGCCTTCATGCATGCCGATAACAGCAGACCATGACAAAGAGCATGCATACCTTAGCATAGCAAGTACATAGCCATATTGAAGTCTAGTAATCTGCAAGGAAGGGTTGCATGAGCTCAAGGGCGGCCATGACATGCATCAACTGCCATAAGGCCCAGAGATTGCCTTGATAGCTCAATCAGCTCAAGTTCCAAGGCTCAAACTCCGGGAGCACAGCTGACTGCCGGTTGTGTGGATTCAGCTTTAACTCTGTTAATCTTTTTTTACAACATATGCGAAGTTTCTAGAGATTTAGTTTTATTCGGATGCTATAAAACCGTGTATAATTGCATTACCAATATTTGTGTTGACCCCTAGACGCAAACACAGATGACTCTGTGGCAATAGCTAAAAGACCTGGCATCTAGCCTTCCTGAATGCTGAAGATGGAAATCATACAAACATTTTTCCAAAAAAAGATATAGATTTTCTAAACACAACTTCATTAGCTTTTCTCGAAGAAATCTTCACCAATGTCAGGCAATATTTTCAATAACATTCTTAATTTGTATACAAACAACATATGATTTTCCCAAAGGAGCTCACTTTTCAGCTCCTCCTTTTTCATAAACAGCGCGTTCGGAAAATTCATGCAAGTAGACTTGTAATGTCTCATTCACAAGTTACTTGCATAGAAACTAGGAATGCACTACGAATATAGTTGTGGGCAACGCTTCTGCTTTTTCAAAATGCAAGAATATTTACATAAATGCTTGTAGACTAACTGCACATACTAGCATCTGAGGACACTCATTTTATTTATGAACATTAAACATTCAAAAACTACTTTACTTTATTTACACTGGATAATAATAATAATATTACACTTGATTAAGCGCCCTCAGAGAACTCAATCTCTTTCTAGGCGCTTTACATTTGCTGCAAAGGGAAACGCGATTAAATGGTGAATAAAATCATGCTTGATAAGCAACATGAATTACATGATCAGTTAGAGGTGCAAACTCGTCGATTGTGTCAGCTAGTGTCGTGTGGTAGTAATGATGACAGATTGGTAGGTAATTTAGTAGCAGAGGCGAGGCCAATATTCTCGATCGGACTTCATCGATGTCAAGGGTGTTGAGATAATGCGATTCGCAGGTGAGTTTAGAGGAGGAGGAGGTGAGCACACACTGCAGATTTAATTAGATCTGCATGTGGTCAGAGAAAGTAGGATTTGGTAATAATTTGTTATGGCATAGTGCTGTTGTATGAGAGAATCTTGTCGAGTGGGTGACCCTTGATGTGAGTAGGGTTATGCACATGAGCCACAAGATATAATGAGTCAGTCGATGCGCTAAATTCAGTGCTTAAGGCGTCAGATAAGTGATCAAAATGAACATTGAAATCACCTATAACGAGAAAGGGTTGATGTCTTGCACACAGAATCGAAATGAGATCGGAGAAATGTGAGACAAAGGAAGATTTGGTACCAGGTAGGCGATAGACTGTTGCCACCTTTGGTAGCTTGTTTGCAGGTGAGACCAAGATAATCGATTCGAAAGACTGCTTCGAGGGTATTACAAATGGCTTGAAGTTGAATTGCGAGCACACAATAACAGCAACTGTATCTCCAGTTTTGATTGATCTAGGAGTGCGAAAGAATGAGGAACCAGCCGTGGTATCTCAATAATTGTCAAAAAATTTAATAAATTTAGTCAAGTTTCAGTTAGGGAGAGCAGGTCGAGAACATTTTCAAAAATTAGGTCGGTGATTACTAGAGGTTTATTGTAAATTGACCTAAGATTCCAAAGGCAAGCGTTAAGTCTGGCCGACGGAGTTATAAAAGGCCTGATGATCACGAAGTTAAAGAAATTCACAGTGACACGTGAGGGATATCGCACTGAGCGGTTCGAGAATCATAGGCATACCAAACGAGTTAAATGACCTGCAGAGACCATATGATCTAGGTTTCCATCTAGGTAAAGACAATTTAGAGTCAACTGACTTGACGACCACACTTATGTGGCTCTAAAAAGGTCTATCGACGTCTTTAAAGTAGGCAACCAATAAAGCTCAGTCGCTAAGCGCCAATCCGAATATATTTCCTCGCCACGAACCAAGGCACGGTTCAGTGTCCCATCCAAATGTAATAATAAAAATAATAATGATAATAATAAAAATAATGCACTTGATAAAGCACCCTCAGAGAAATCAATCTCTTTCTAGGCGCTTTATATTTGCTGCAAAGGAAAATGCAATTGAATGGTAAGTAAAATCATGCTTGAAAAACAAACAAAATGAATAACATGGTTAGGGGTGACATGCACATGGTCAGCATGCAAATGTGGTTAGTGGCAGCATGCACAGTGTCGGCACACATAAGCACATCAAAGACGAATCACAGGGACCCACTAAATGCTGTCCTAAATAGGTGTGTTTTTAGGTTCCTTTAAAATGTGTCAGGTCAGGGGATGTTCTGACGCAGGTCGGGAGCGAGGTCCACGCTTTGGGAGCATACGAACTAAATGCACGGTTTTGAAAGGATTTGAGGTTTGTGCGAGGTATTGGTAGACTGTTGGATTCTGAAAAGCTGGTGGTACAATGCTTGGCCTGATGGGGGAGTACATCGGAGAGATAGGTTAGGGCCAAAGAATGAAGTGACCTAAAAGTGAGCGACAAAACCTTGAAGTCAATCCGTTGCTTGACCGGTAGCCAGTGCAGGTAGGCGAGAAGTGGAGTAAAGTGGCAACTGCGAAGCTCACGACTCACAAGGCAAGCTGCAGAGTTTTGCACAAGCTGCAATCGCCTGATCGCACATGCTGGTAGGCCAGTGAGCAGTGAGTTGCAGAAGTCGAGACGGGATGTCACGAATGCATGGATCAACTTTTACGACAGACAAGCCTACCTACATATTTTCATCTGCAGTAAGCGTCTGATTGGAGAGGCCTTTAGGCCAGCAAGCAGTTTATGTATAAGTTAAGACGGGATGTCACAAATGTATGGACTAATTTAGATGTGGCATCACTGTTTAAACAAGCCCGAATGTTAGATAGCTGAACGTATGCAGACTTGACTATAAAGCTGATGTGGTTGTGTAATGAAAGGTCACTTTGGAACATGAAACCAAGATTTCTTGCAGATTTAACAGAAGGTTTTCTAGCTTAGCCAATTTTGAATGTTATCCTGTACAATCTGAATCACACTTGGTTTATCCATAACTAGTAAGTTTCTTTTATCATCACTCAATTTAAGATCATATAAACATTCTATTTTTTGTCTTGACGACTGCTTTTAGTCTGATGACGTTTGATCTGTAGATCCTGGGTATGAAGCCGGTTTGTGGTCGGTTGTCGTGCATTGCATTGGAGATTGCCTCGTATGGAGCTTATCTCAATTCGGCCTTGTTAATCGTCTTGTAGCACGTTTATGGCCAACTGACTTTTATGGCACGTCTGCAATTTAATTGCCCGTTTTATTTAGTATATATTTATGAGGGGCTAAGTCACAGCTTTCGGGGCAATAAATGCATGATAAGGCACCATGTAACTCTGCAGCTGCAGGCTCTCATTTCTAATTGGGATGCCGCCAAAGCCAGTTTACATTACATATTAGCCAGTTTACTACAACGTGAACTTACAGAATGTATTTTGAAAGCTTTAGCATTAAAACGATCAACTTTGAACCCCCTTGCTCCAGACACTTTAGGTTCTTCAAGAGTATGTTTTAACTTCTTGCATTCTTCTTCAAAATGTTCTGCTTTTTCCTCCGAGCCTCAATCATCAAAGCAAAGATGGCACATTGTTGACTTATATCTACAATAACGTAATGGCTCACTTTTTTAGCTGTTGGGAGTGAGTTAGGCAGTGGTGGTAGTTCAGCATCCAGCGGCTAAACAGTTTACAGAGTCTATTCATTGGTGCTGCTGCTAACCCTGCATCAATGCTGCGCCAGCGGAGTCATGTCTGACTTGACAGTGGTGAATGTCTTTAGATGTGTTAAAATTCCTTAGTTATTCAAATGAACTTTATGGTGGGGACCCGGGTCTCACAAAAATCAATATCCCACGAATAATAGTCAGATAGACCAAATTTGGGCTCAATTGTCTTCTTTCGGTCAATAAAGCTATACCTCGATCAAGAGTGAAATTTATATTCTCTACTCTTTGGTGACAAAAGACAGGAGTGAGGTCTGGTCAGGCTGTAGTGCTGGAAAGGAAGGTTTCTTTGGCACCTGGGCTTTATCGTCTGAGTTTCGACGCCAACCGCCAAATTTTTCTTTGCGAAATCCGGGTATGGTGCAGGAAGTGGATGCGGAAACTGCGTTGGATGTCGCCATTTACAAAAATGTACGTTTAACTGAATACGATGTTTTTCTACGATTTAAATTTTTTTAGAAAATAAAATAATTAATTAATTCCCCTTGAGCATGGGGTCTCATCCGGGCCTCTGCCAATAGGTTCAAATGCGGCCGGGGCAAAGGCAGAACCATTAAAAAAAAAGAATATAATTCAAGTTATGTCATGACCAAGTAGCAGAGTAAGTAGACTTACATCCATCAGCTTAAAGAAAAGCTTGGGAAAACACAAAGGAATAACACTATAAAAGCAAAAATAATAATGCAAAATAAAAACTCGGACGGATGGAGCTGTATATTGATTTTAACTTAAAAAGCTACAGGGTTACGATCAGAGTACGATTGGCGTTTAATAGTTTAAACATTGTTTACACGAGATTGTTGTTGTCGGATTAGATACTAGTTGCTAGCAACGGAAGGCAGATGGAATTGTTGCTGATTGAAGGCCTAATAGTTCCTTAGTGACCGATAGGCTCATTTATAGGTTCAAAAACCCTATGGGCAGAGGAACTCATATGAGAAATAACTAGTTATAAACTAGTGATTCAGTAAATCCTTTTGAAGTAATCACGTGTTTATTCAGTGAGCAGTCTGACTGAGACTAGCTTTAGAGATTTCGGAAGATTCATGAAGAAACTGCTAAAATGTTACGTCAGGAACTTTGAAAAGTGCATGAATTTTTAGGTTTTATGAAAATATTGCGAAATGCTGTCAATATTTTTCATTTGCTGCAGTTGGTTATACTGTCTGAGTGAGTTTGGGATGTTTTTGTGCAGTATGAGCTTCTTTGCTTCTATTAAAATCGCTCTCGAACGGAAGTGATCAATACTAATTTACGCAGGCTAACGAAAAGAGATTTGAGGTAGACAAGGTCAAAGCCTGGACGAAACTTATTTAAATTTGCGTAGGAATAGAGCAGCTAAAATGGGAAATCATCGACTCTGTGGAAAAGCGATGTGCTGTAGCTCAGCAGTTGAATCAACAACCTATAGTATTCGGCGACAACGTTCCGCCAATTCGCCAGTTCCTCACAACTAGGTCTCTAAACTTATTTAAATCTTCTTAAACGGTAAGGCATTTCCTTTCTCGAGACCAAGGTTAAAATCGCTTATGTCTATTTGAGAGTGGGAGTACTGAAGTTACGGAAATCTCCAAGTCCAACATGCAACTCCAAAGGGGACTGTTTGTAATCAGTTTTGAAGGCTTACATTGTCCCCAGGCTAAATTCAGTTGGCTGGGACCGGACGGCTATACTGCGGGTAAGGGTCAACGGCTAGGCCGGGGTCGGACCGACGGCATGGCTGGATGTGCGGTGACGAGCGGTCATCGGGGCTCATGGGTAGGTGAAGTTGGCCGAGTAAGTCGTGGTGTTGGAGTCTCCCGGTCTCGCCGAGTTATGCACCTGGAAAGTTGCAGGCGTGCTCCGGTAATGTGGCCACACATGCAAGGCAACGAGTGCCCAAGGCCCGAGCAGAGCTGGAGAGCAAGCTCGTTGTTTTGATTTGTATATTCCGCGTTCCCATGTGTCCTGTTTGTGACCCTACTTGAGTTTGCGTCTTTCGGCGGAAGCTCTCGACTGTGGTTGACGTCGACTCCGACTAGCCAAGCCGTTACTCAGCTACACGGATCGTTTATGACGTACGCTCGTACTGTTGGATTCGTAGTCGGTACAACGGCGGGACTGCTGAAGCCGACTGACCAACTAATACGTTTTTTAGCACTTGCTTCGTCATCTCGCGCCCCTATAGTGTATTCATAATATTAATAATATTAATTCACTTGATGCAGCACCCGCAGAGAAATTAATCTCTCTCTAGGCGCTTTACAATTACTGCAAAGGGAAATGCAATTCAATGGTGAGTAAAATCATGCTTAATAATAATAATAACAATATTGCACTTGATAAAGCGCCCTCAGAGAACTTAATCTCTTTCTAGGCGCTTTACATATGCTTGATAAAAACATAATAAATAACATGGTTAGGGTGACATGCACAGGGTCAGCATGCAAATGTGGTTAGTGGCAGCATGCACAGTGCCAGCACGCATAAGCACATCAAGGACGAATCACAAGGATCCACTATATGCTGTCCTAAATAGGTGTGTTGCTAGGTTCTTTTTAAATGTGGTCAGGTCAGGGGATGTTCAGACGCAGGTCGGGAGGGAGTTCCAGGCTTTGGGAGCATATGAACTAAATGCATGGTCTCCAAAGGATTTGAGGTTTGTACGGGGTATTTGTAGGCTGTTGGATTCCAAAAAGTGGTGGTACGATGCTTGGCCTGATGGGAAAGTAGATCTGAGAGATAGGCTGGAGCCTAAAAATGAAGTGACCTAAAAGTGAGCGACAAAACCTTGAAGTCAATACGTTGCTTGACTGACGGTGTACTTTGTATAGGACCCTCCCTGTTGACTCGCATAGTTCCCTTGTTCTTTTTTATAAGGATGCCTTATTATAAAGAGGCGGGGCTAATCGGGAAACAGCCCCTGACCCCTAAAACTCGGCTACAGCATGCCAGCCACATTTGAAAAACAATTACTAACCGGGCGAAAGCTTTACTTCTAAATCTTCTAAGGCATTTCTCTGGAATAGAAAAGTTGGGACCATAGAGACCTGAGAAGTTATGTGAGCCGTAATGGCTCACTAGGTAAGGCGGTTGCTTTTCACGACCTCGGCACCGAGGTCGTGGGTTCGAATCCTGTGGTAGGCGATCCTTTATTGCCACTGTAGGCGGTGGTGATAGCCACCAAGGCTCTTCTGTCGCTATACAAAAATAGGCTGTTGAATCAGCTAGTATTTATTTATTTATTTAGAGAACACACAGACTGGTATGTCTTATAATGAGCGAAGTTGGTTAATTAGGAAGGTACCTGACTATTAGAAATATTTATAGAGAGGTCTCCTAACGGCGATCAAGGATAAAAAAAGAAGATTGTGAATCTCCTCCACAAAACTGTGCCACTGATTTGAAAGAGTAGTGTTTTTCCGCAAGTTAAATAGGTTTGTTCAATTGAGTTCGCAAAGCCTTCAATTAAATCTCTTAGGGCTTACAGCCAAGCAGACAATTGTAGTAGCCTGATTTCAAAGAAAAAACTGCCTGAATTATAATTTCATCAAAAAGCACTTTGTATAAACTGAATAGGTGTACAACGATTTAGCGATCGGGCAATTAAGCCATTATGTTCTAATAAAGTATGTAAGACTAAGATGGAAGGGAAGTGCTGTTATTGGGAAAGGCATTAGTGAGATTAAACTACGGTCATTCATTGAAAAAATAACAACTGTATCTTCTAGAACGTCCTAAAGATGCATGACTTATGGTGGGAGCTTAACGTGGTACTCTGGCTGGGCGTCTGAGCAGACTTACCAGCTGAAAGTGATGCAGGGACATTAAACATTTGTTTGCTGCCAAGCTGATGTACTTATGGCTGAGAGAACAAAACTAGGAAAGAATCACTAACCTGATGAACGGAAAATATTTATTGTATCTTGAATTTTACGTATGTATTTACGTATCTTGCATTTTAATGCTGATAAATCCTATCGCGTGGAGTGACCTTTCTCCATGGCAAAGCGATTGTTCTGTCCTCAAAGTCGTACTTTGCAACTCAGAACCTTGGAGGCGCTGCTTTTTCTGAATCAAAACAAGTTACTGTGAAATTTGGCTCTTGTCGCGTTAATAGTGAATGCAAATAACTCTGAGAGAGACAGAGAGCCGATGATAGCGAAGAGAGCGAAGAAGAATATGAAGAGGATTGGTAAAGTCACAGAACTGTCTAATTACTGTTAAACTGTAAAGTCACAGAACTGTCTAAACTGCAATATGCGATGTAAGATGTGCAATGTATTGCATCGGTGGCATAGAATATTGCAATGTACTGTATATTTGGAATTGAATCCAGCAATATATTCATTCCTGAATATCAGAATGTTGAAAACAATAAAAGTTGTGTGCACAGCCTTGGGTCAGCATGCATAAGATGTGCAATGTATTGCATCGGTGGCATAGAATATTGCAATGTACTGTATATTTGGAATTGAATCCAGCAATATATTCATTCCTGAATATCAGAATGTTGAAAACAATAAAAGTTTTGTGCACAGCCTTGGGTCAGCATGCAAGTGTAGTTAGTGGCAGCATGTAAAGCATCGAAGCACATAGGCACATAAAGGTCAAATCACAGGAACCCACTAAACGCTGTCATAAATAGGTGGATTTCTAATTTTTTAATGTGGTCAAGTCTGGGATGTCGTGACGTAGGTAGGGAGTGAGCTCAAGGCTTTGGGAGCATACGAACTAAAGGCAGGGTCTCAAAAGAATCGGATGTTTGTACAGGAAAAGCCAGTGGTAGCTTTCTTAGCCTGGTGGAGGAGTAGATCTAATAAGAAGATTAGAGCCAGAGAATGGAGGGACCTAAAAGTGGGTATCAAAGCCCTGAAATCGATGCGTTGCTCTACTTGTAGCCAGTGTAGGTCGTTGAAAAGTAAGGTGATGTGGCAACTGCAAAGCTCACGACTGTCAAGCCTAGCTGCAGAGTTTTGCAGCGGCTGTAAGGGCCTGAGTGCACCACGCTGGTAGACCAGCAAATAGTAAGTTACAGAAGTCAAGACGGAATGTCACAAATGCATGGACCAACGTAGATGTGGTGTCACTGTCTAAACAAGCCCGAATTTTTGCAAAAGTATACAGCTAAAAGTAGGTGGACTTGAAAATGGAGCTGATGTAGTTGACGAAAGAAAAGTCACTTTGGAACATGACACCTATATTTCGGGCAGATTCAGCAGGAGATATGCTGGCAGGTCCGAATTGAGCGTCAGCCATTCAAGTTTCTTAATCAAACTAGGTTTGACCTTTGCTGTTAAGTTGGTTTAATATCGTTTATTTGTAGAAAATGTGCTGCCATCCAGTGCAGATGCCGTCAATACATGTAGCAAGGGAGTTGGGGAGAATTCAACGTGCTGAAGGGCTGGGAGGGATCAATGCAAAGGTACAAGTGAGTGCCCACCGCATAGAAGTGAAAGCCTGGATTGTGCTTGGTAATTACATCAGCAAATGAAGAGCATAAACCCTGACAAGAACCGGACATAGCACAGATCCCTGAGGTACCCCATTTTTTTGAGGTGCCTTGGATAGTCTTTTTCCATTTACGTCAGTACTTTACAGTCTCCCGCTAAGGTAGGACATAAACCGTTGCAGAGCAGTGCCAGCGATGCCCAGGCGAGATGAGAGGCACTCTAAAAGAACTTGGTGACCAATAGCATCAAAAGCTGTAAAAAAATCTAGCAAAACAAGCACAGATACTCTACCCATGTCTGCATTTTGAATTCGGCCGTTGTACATCCGAAGCCAGCAAACTCTGTGGAGTTATTAGCTCCGAAACCAGAATTTAACTTACTAGCAAGTTTTGACGTTTCAATGTATGAGTTCAGTATGTGTGCCACAAGTTCTTCCACTGTCTTTTTTAGGAATGTTAGACAGGAGACTAGGCGGAAGGGGCTCTCGTTCTCTTGGTCTATTGCTTCTGTCTTGAGTAGTGGCCTGACTGCCGTCTTTAATGGAGGTGCAGGTACATAGCCCGAGGCTAATGAAATTTTAATGACGTTATTTTTGCATTGCAGCAACAGCTAAATCTATTATAGAAGCAGGACAGCGGAAATGCGATCCACAGGACTAAGCGTCTTCTTTGATTGGGATATGAACTTCAGGACGAGGTCAATAATGACCTCCTTGAATGCAGACGTTGAGGTGGTGCATATAATCAAGGGACAGCATTCTAGGGGCAGTTTGCTGTTGCCTAGACAGATCTTGTCTATCTTCTGGACAAAGAAGCTAGAACAGAGATCAGCTAGATCATTACAGTGATCTTTTGGTAATGGGCTAACGTGGGTGCGGTTGAGGAGATGGTTTATCGTCGACATCAGTATTTTTGGATTGTGCACCAGTGATTCAACATTCTTTTTATAGAAGCTGGACTTGGGCTTAGCTAGGATCGATTAAAATGACCTAAAGTAGTCCTAGTAGGCATGTCGATGGACAGACAGTCCTGATCTTTGTAGGATTTTTCAAGCTGGCGCTTAGTAGACCTAGCTAGTTTAATGTCTGTGGTAAACCATAGGCCACCTGGGCGAGAGTGCACAGTGCGCCTAGTCAGAAGTGCAAACTCGTCGGGTATGTAAGCTAGTGTCGTATCGTAGGAATATACCGACGCCGACAGGTTGGCAGGGGGACAGAGCAACAGAGGCGAGGTACATTATATCGTACGGACAGCATCGATGGCAAGGATCTAAAGGTTTTGCGATTCACGAGAGATAGTAAAGGAGATGGAAGAGGCGAAGGAGAAAGAGGATGGCACACATTGTAGATTGAATGAGATCTGCATGTAGGGAGATAAACAGAATTAATATCAATTTATGATACCAATGTAGTTACATGAGAGTATTGGTCAAGTGTGTGACCCTTGATTTGATAAGGGCCGAGAACGTGAGCCACAGGAGACAATGAGTCATGCGATGCACAATATTAAGTGCTGAAGGTGTCAGAAAAATTATCAAAGTAAATGTTGAAATCACCTATAATGAGGAACGATTGATTTCTCGCTCACAGAATCGACAACGGATCGGATAAGTCTGAGATAAAGGAGGATTTGGAACCTGGTAGACCATAGACTACTGTCACCTTCGGTAGCTTGTTGTCGGGTGAAATCAAGACAATAAACTTCAAATACTGCTGCGAGGGTGTGGCAAATGGCCTGAAGTTGATATTAGAGCGTGTGATCATAGAACCCTCAGCTCCATTTTTTATTGATCCATGGGTATAAAATAATGAGGAACTAGTCAGCTGGGCGTTTTTACTAGGGTGACATTTGGCCGATTTAGATAAGTTTAGTCAAGGCAAGCAGGTCGAGGTTTTGTTTTTGGAAATATTATGAAAAATCAGAAGCACCTCAAGTTCAATCACGTTGAGATATCTAAACCAGTTTCTCTATCGTCTGAGAGACCCGATAGTAATAACCAGCTCTGCTAGTAAAAGAAATGATATTCGTTTGTTTTAGACTATGCGGGATCGAAAAAAAGTCGAGTGCGATAATCGTACTCAGGAGGCCAAACGCAAGTTTTTTAAAGTGAAAACTGCATCCCTTGTAGCTCTCAAGCTTCAACGTAGAGGCTAGGATTGTAAATCAGCACTATTCAAAGAGAGCTTCACGGCCATTCCATATAATGTCGGGGTAAGTAAAATTAGCTAAACAATAAAAGGAACCAATTATTGCATTCTATAACCATGAAGGAGAGTTTCTACCCACAAAGAGATAGAGTATTAAGGAGAGTTTTTTATAGCCCACTCAAAACCTAAGCGGCTTTTGGTACTCATTCGGTAGCCAACAGACTTAATCTCGCCCAACACTGAGAAAATGGCTAGCATATCTGGAGAGCGGTTGAGGGTAAGGGAGGAAGCACACGCCTAATCCCTAGTTGTGGAAGAAGGGCACTGCCTACGTTAAAGTCTAAAAAAAAGTATCCTAAAGCTGGTGGCCTACTCATCCAGCTGGTCAACAAAGGCCGTGGTTTTGTGTGCCTCCAGCGAGCAGGTGTCACGTAGCTTCTAGAAGCTGACCAACGCTCAGCCTGCCACTGTTGGAAAGAGAGGATGTTGGCTCCCCCTAGCTTATCCGCCAACCGAGCTCTTCCGGGCGAAACAGCGGACCCTGGTGCAGCAGTTGCTTGCAGGCCTGTGTGCCGGCCGTGCGGCCCGGTTCTGCGTCTCCACAATAAACGGCATCTGCCTGAGCCGTCTTGATCTGTGCACGACTGCCCGCACAAACATAACAGTGACGGACCCAAGAGTCAAACAACAGCATCACCTATTAGAAGAGCAAAGTCCTTTAATCCAGGCACACACTAACAGCGTCCTATGAGCAGCAGTTCGGTTTTATCGTCACTTAGTTTCAAGAAGTTTTCCGATATCCAGGATTGAATGTCGGCAAAGCAAGCTTTCAGTTTATCAGTTGCCGCAGCAGATTCTGATGGTTTCAATGAAAAATACGGGCAAGTTTCGTCAGTGTAAAAGTGCTATTATATTCCATGGGCCTTAACAACCTTTCCCAGAGGTTGTGTATAAATGGAGAACAGCAAGGGACCAAGTACAGACCCTTGAGGGACGCCGCAGGTGACGCATCTCGTGTGTGAGACCTCACGGCCACATTACACGGATCGAACGCGATCTGACAAGTACGATTTAAAACACACCAGTGCCTCGTCTGCCAGACCGATTATTGTTTTCTATCGTTGAAGTAGGGCATCTTGGTTAATGGTTTCGAAGGCAGCTGATAGATCTGGCTGAGCTAGTAAAGTTACATTACCGTCAGCATTGCAACATGGAATATCATTGTCGTTATTCATGTGCTTATGAGTGCTGACACTGTGTATGCTGCCACTAATCACATTGGCATGTTGACCCTGTGCATGTCACCCCTAACCATGTTATTCATGTTTTTTATCAAGCATGATATTACTCAGCATTCAATTGCATTTCCCATCGCAGTAAATGTAAAACGACTAGAAAGAGATTGTATTGTCTGAGGGCGCTTTATCAAGTGCATTATTATTATTATTATTATTATTACAATAGAGCAGTTTCAATGAAGTGCTGAATATTGAATCCCGATTGCAATTTTTCTGACATTTCATTCTTTTTAACATATGAAACCAGCTGCTTAGCGACACTTTTTTCAAGAATCTTTGACATTAAAGGAAGAAGGTACATTTTTCAATAGTTTACAAGAACCTCTGTAACTAATCGTCGGTTTCAAGTAGTGTGTAGTTATTGCCGATGTGCAGGACTTGGATACGGCCCTTCTCTCAAAGAAGAATTAAAATCTCAGATATGGCAAGCCTACGTTGGTCTGCCAGGGAAGGCCACAGAGATGATGGTATAGGGTCTTCAGAAGACGAGCTTTTTTCAGGAGACGAGCTTTTTTCTAGACCTTATTAAGGTCTCCAAATTGCTTGCTGAAACTTTGGAATATTTGTTACGGAAGATCACAGGTTGTGATTCCACAACTGCTTTAATTGGAGGGGGCTTCATGGCGGCACGAATGTGCACAATTTTTCAGTAAATAAGAATGAAATCTTTTTGGCTGAGCCGTTAATGTCTGGGGGAGTCAGACCTATCACAATGGCCGGTGAACTGTTTACTGACTAATAAACCTGTTTTGGGTTTGACTGGCAGGAATTCAGTGTGCGAGTGAAAAAGAAGCCCTGGCTTTTTAAGCTTCCGCTGGGAGTAAACTGGAAGGACTTTTTTGAAATCGGCTAGATCTGCATCACACTCAGATTTCTTAAAATGACTTTTAAGCCTACGGTTAAAACGGCGCATCTCTTTTGAAGTTTTTTGTAAATTCAAAGGAATCTCCACTATTGTACACACGAATAGAACGAACGGGAGCATGCTTTTCAAAAACATTCTTTGTGTCATTTTCACTGCATCAGTGAGGATATCGAGGTTATCGGTCGCGTCTGGGTGCGTATCAAGAAGACCTGCATCACAAACAGATCTCAAAATTCTTTCTTTGTCAATGCTTTTCAATTTACGTCACAGGACAAGCTCGACATTACCCTTTACCTGAAAAAGAGCTGGAGCAGTAAACGAGACCGAACGGTGATCCGAGTGTGTCAGCTGGCACACCGAAAGGTCAGTGGAGAAACCATCCTTAGTGATCACGAGATCTAGAACATGGCCACCAACGTGGGTGGTATGATTAATGTACTGGACCAAACCAAAATTCTCCAGACAGTCAAGATATAAGCGGATCTGGCTTTTGATAAGGTTTTCACTGTGGATACTGAAATCTCCAGTAATCAGTAACAACCTGTCACACACGGATATTTTAGCAAGGAACTCCAAAAAATCCAATACGAATGAATATGGCTTTCGAAATGCATTCGGTAGCCAACATACTCATCGCACGCAAAAAATGCTTGAATTGATGAATGCTTGAATGACAAATAGAGCTGAGTATCGTCAGCATAAAAGTTATATCCTTTTCATACGCCTTAACCACTTTTCCTAAAGGTTTAGCAGAAATAAAAATTAGCCAGGGACCGACTACGGTCCCTTGAGGTCCCTTGACCACAGGTGACCCGTCTAGTGTGTGAGACCTCACCGCCACACGACACGGATCGAACACGATCAGACAAGTACGATTTAAACTACGTCAGTGCCACGTCTTCCAGACCGATCGTTGTTCACAATCGCTCAAGTGGGTCATCGTGATTAATTGTCTCTGAGGCAGCTGATAGATCTAGCAGAGCTAGTCCAGTAACATTCCTGTCATCGTTGCCATGTCAAATGTCATTGTTAACACGGAGGAGATCGGTTTCAGTGGAGTGCTACTGCTTGAACCTAAATTTTAGCAGACATAGGAAGAAAATAGCTTGGCCTTCCTGACAAGGCAGCCACTTCCATACGTATACAATTTAAACCCAAAAAGGTGTAGGCTTCAAAATTAAGAGGCCCCAGTTAATTGCGAAATGTTTTTAAAGAGCAGATTGAGAAAATGGCTTTAATATTGTTCTCGAAGTTATTAGACACAATACAAATGATAAATAAGTAAGGAATAATGCTACACAAGAATCTGGTGGCACACTTGTCGTCAGAAGAATCGAGCAGACAGACTTAATTTTAGGCTGATCATTTTCTAGAAGCCGACGTAAGATGACTGACAAACCAACCAGAAACTCGACTCCCCAGAAACTCCACTACTATATTTAGAATTTCTGTCTCTCACATTGATTAAGCTGGTACAACGAGTAGGAGGTTCTCTAAATCAGCCACTAAAAACAAAATAATATTAGGATTTGTTATCTAAGTACGCCTTACAGATTGGCAGGTGTTGCGTATTATGCAATGCAAATACAATAGTAGATATGAATACAACCTCTCAAAATGCGGCCAAGTGCTGTCACTAATATTCACTGACTACAATGATCTGCACGATTCAGTTGTTTGCCATTCGTTATAATTTTTTCAAAATAGCACTTTATGGTGTATTATGTTCGGCATGGGTACATCAGGTTTTGTAGATTTCGTTTATCAAAGATCGGGTGAATTTTACTATTATGAATTATGTATTATGATATTGGCTGCCGTTAGATTTACGTGCTAAGGTCACTTAATTGTATAAACGCAATGTTTTTTTAGTGCAATTGCCATATTTGTTAGCGGATATATTTTTAGTTATTAAAAAAGTTTGCGATTTCAAACGCAAAGGAAAAATACAAATTCTACTTCCACATATACTCTGCTACATAAGCGGGAGATCCTCAATAAAAGAGCATCGGCTACCGATTACTAAATTTATCGAGAAGTACTATCATGCCTCTTCAGATGCAAACTGGGAGATCAGAAAAAGACAGGGGCCCCTCATATGGTGTGCAAACCGTGTGTAGAAAACTTTAGGCAATGATTTAAAATTCAAAGCAAGTGCATGCCATTTGGAATGGTGAATACTTAGAGAGAAAAAACTGACTACGTCTCGTATTGTTATTTCAGCAGCACATACGTGCACTGCTTAAGCAAGCAGAATAAACCTAAAAGTTAATTTCCAAATCAACAGTCAGGTGTGCCACCCGTACAGCACAGTGAGGAGGCGGGTTTTCTTGTTCAAACTGTTACACACTATCATATATTGATTGACAGTGATACGAGTTCAACCGAAGTTGCTGTTGATGAGAACGCCTAAACAAATGTCACATATTGATCTTGATGACTTAGTAAGAGGCCATGAAATTCCTAAAGATTCCCCTAGCAAGATTAAAGGAAGGAAACCTTATTGTGCCAGGTACTATAATTTCGTAGTGTAGAACTAGTAAAAAGAGTATCTTCAATACTTGTCAGCTGGGAGTTCACTAGTATATTGCAACAACCTCTGAGATAAAGTTAAACAAATGAAAAATGCCACTATTTAACTGAGTGAAGGCTCTTCATTGATACATCGAGCAGCAGTTTAAAGAAACTTTTACTCGGCAATGGAAACGAAATTTGTCTTTGCCTGTTGCACACTCTGTAAAGATGTAAGAGACTAATGGAAAAGTAAAACTACTTCTAAATGATAAATAATACTAAATAACAAATAATACTCGAAACCTAACTGTCATGTTCCAAAGTGACCTCTCGTTAGACGACCCCATCAGCTCTGCAGTCAAATCTGCCTACTTTCTGCTACATAACATTGCTAAAACTCGGGCTTGTTTAGATAACGATTTCACGTTTAAGTTGGTCCATAAATTCGTGACATCCCGTCTCGACTTCTGCAACTCACTGCTTACTGGCCTACTGGCATGTGCGATCAGGCGATTGCAGCTCGTGCTAAACTCCTCAGCTAGGCTTGCCTGTCGTGAGCGTCTCAATTACCATATCACATCACTTCTCGCCGACCTGCACTGGCTCCCAGTCAAGCAACGGATTGACTTAAAGGTTTTGTCGCTCACTTACAGGTCACTTCATTCTTAGGCTCCAGTCTATCTCTCAGATCTACTCCTCCACCAGGCCAAGCATCGTACTTCCCAATTTCGGAATCCAACAGTCTACCAATACCTCGTACTAAGCTCAAATCCTTCGGAGACCGTGCATTAAGTTCGTACGCTCTCAAAGCCTGGAACTCCCTCTCGACTTGCGTCAGAACATCCCCGCCGAGTTGACCACATTTTAAAAGAACTTAAAACACACCAATTTAGGACAGCATTTAGTAGGACCCTGTGATTCGTCCTTCATGTGCTTAGGCGTGCTGACACTGTGCATGCTGCCACTAACCACACTTGCATGCTGACCCTGTGCATGTCAGCCCTAACCATTTTATTCATGTCGTTTATAAAGCATGGTATTACTTACCATTCAATTTCATTTTCATTTGCAGCAAATTTAAAGCGCCTAGAAATATATTAAGTTCTGTGAGGATGCTTTATCAAGTGCATTATCATTATTATTATTAATAATACTGAAATCAAATACGATAAAAACCAGCGGCAGGCTTTGCTGGGATTCAAAGTTATTTCCTTTCAGCTTGGACTTCAAGATGGTTACACAAAATATCCTTGCTTATAATGCGTTTAGTATCATCACCTGATGCGCTTTATGACCGAAAAAAAACCTGGCCAGAGCGAACATATTTCGTACCTGGGACTGACAAAGTCCGCGAGCCTCTAGTGTTGACAGCAAGAAAGTGTTAACTCCTTCATTGCACATAAAGCATGGACAATTGAAAGACTAAGTTAAGTATTTGAACCAAGAAGGTTATACCTTTAAGCATAATAATAATAATACAACTCTTGATAAACACCCTCAGAGAACTCAGTCTCTTTCTAGATGCTTTACATTTGCTACAAAGGAAAGGGAACACGATCGAATAGTTAGTGGTATCATGCTTGATAAATGAAATTAATAGCATGGTCAGCATGCTAGCTTCGTTAGTGGCACCATGCAAAGTCTTAGCACACGTAAGCACATTAAGATGAATCGCAGAGACCCACTAAACACTGTCGCAAATAGGTATGTGTTTCATTTCTTTTAAAAAATGGTCCAGTTAGGTAATGTCGCAACACAGGTTGGGAGCGAGTTCCAGGCTTTGAGGGCATACGAACTAAATGCATGGTCTTAAAATGAGTCGAGGTTTGCACGAGGTATTAGTAAACCGATAGATTCCGAAAAGCGGGCTGCACGGTGGCTGGCCTGCTGGGTGAGTAGACCTGATAGCTTTATTTAAGCTTTCCAAAGCTTCCCAAATAAACTTCTAGAATTTTGCGTGGTCATTAAATGCCATTAAGTCGCATATCTGTTAGCGAAAGTAGCAAATTCACATCATAGTTGGACTTACAAAGCTCTTGCCGCTGCCGTGCCGTAGCTAACTTGCTAGGCCTCGCATGTTCAAAACCATAATCAGAGAGTGCTTGTTCTGGAGAATCGTCCGGGTCTGCTTTAAAGCCGCAATGCTGAAAGTTCTGCTGCACGCTAAGTAGGCCAGCAATCCTTCTTCGAAACCATCCGAAGGCGGTGGGATAGTAGATCTTATTGGCAGGTCAGAGCCAAAGAGGGAAGGGACTAAAAAGTGAGCGTCGAAAATTTGAAGTCGATCCGTTGCTTGGCTGGGAGCCAGTGCAGGTCGGCGTGAAGTGGCGTGATGTGGCAACTGAGACTCTCACGACACACAAGCCTAGCTGCATAGTTTTACACCAGCTGTAAGCGTCAGATTGCACTTACCGGTAAGCCAGCAGGTAATTAGTTACAGCTGAAATAGTCCACCCTAGCTAAACCTAAGGATCTGCTGTATATAGGGCCTAAATACAAACAATCCGGAGCATCGTTATATTTAGATACTTTAAAAGTAAAGGTTCCAGTTAAATGTTCTGGAAACTAATTAATAGCAACAGCGAAACAGCTGTTTTTCGCTTAAAATAAACAAACACGCCTACACACGAACACACAAACATACTCACATGCACAAGCGACATAAAACACAGACACAGACATGGTACAAGCACATAAACACAAATTTATGCACGCAAGCACGCTGGAGCACACACTCATGCAAATATACATGTGCGAGCGAACACACTAAAACACACACACACCTACGCGTGAAAACAAATGCAGTAGCTATTGCAGAAAAATTATTTTGTACAGCAAAAAGTAGGAATACAGGCTTGCTCAGCAGCCTTTTGTGTTTCAGCTGATAGTGCTAAAGAACGGTTAAGAGTTGCTTGGAAAATGCACTCGCATTATTGATGTGCTATTTTGCTCACATGAGCTCCTGCAAAGGTATGTGAGCGAAACATTTGCTTGAATTTGAAATGAAAATTAATCTTATATATAAGTAATATAGCAGGCCATTTTTATATTAATTTCAAGAAATTACAAGCTTAAAAAATTGATCAATTTTAAGAAATGCATACCCGTAAACTTGCATGCACAAGTTATATATATTAGTATGCACTCAAACATAAATTCTAAAATTGCAGTCAAAGTGTACATAACATAGCTGTGCTGTTATAACTCAAATTGTCATATTACTTCACATGCATCATTGAAATTGTGAACATTATAAGCCTACTATGCCATATCAAACTTTTTGATTCTTGGCTTGATATTTAGCGACTGGTATCTGTCGATTGCAATAGTGGGAGTTCTTGGCAGCCTCTGTCAGTTTGAGATGAGCCTCCATATACACGTAAATGCTATCCATAGATATGCAGCCTGCCTCTTTGGCTCTCCAACGGAGGTAATCACATGCACTGCATTGCGTTTCTGATATTCTTTTTGAGCGGAAAGGACAGGTCCTTTGGCTAATGCAACCTTGTTCCGTGCAGATATGTAACGCCGGTCGGATGCATTCATTTTTAGCACACTGAAGAGCTTGAACTAAGAAGTCGAGGAACTCACTTTTAATAGGCATTTCCTGATTATATTTGCAACCAGCGATTGCGGTCAAACCCGAATATACGTTTCCGGGCTCAAGATAAAAAGATAATGTTTTCAAAAGATCACCTGCGAAACAGCAGTCTAGTGTAATAACGACATTGCTCACCAAGTTGCTTGCAGCCTCCAGAATAGGCAAGAACGATGTCGGAACTTTGTAAGCGTTTTTCCAGTTGCTGCCGGTACTGTGATGGCCAGAAAAATGAAACCAAAACGAACGGTCGTTCAGCCTCCGAAGATTGCTTACTATAGCTCGTGTAATTTCAGACAATATTTCCTGTCTGACCGTCAAAGGAAAACATTGTGTGACGGTTTTATCCAGCTCTTCTTTAAAGCGATTATAATCTGTTCTAGGGTTTCCTGGTATGCCACTGGTACACAAAAGAACTTTAAACCAATATTTAGAAATTTTCTTGGTGGAAGGTATATCCCAGTTACGATCTTTCATGTATTTCTCTTCCTCGTTTCGCATTTCCTTGATTATTCCACGATCACTCCTACATATTCCATTAATACTTAGTTTAGTGTCGGACCAGAGTGACACCAAGATTTCAAGAAAAAGGTCTGTAGGCATTTTTATCTCATGTCGCATGTGCTCCCAAGACAGCCAACGCTTATTAACCATTTGTAGAAGCTCTATGTCTTGTTGATCGTTATTAGAAACTTGTACAGGGAAAGGGAATCTCTTAGGGTCCATCCTGGTCTTTTCATAAGCTTGCTTGAGTCGAAAAAATTCGTACACACTCCAGATTGCTCGCATCATGGATTGACGGATTTTTCTTTGTTCGCCTCTAAAAAAGTCCTCCGTGGTAGGTAATGTCACAGAATCACAGGTATTATTAATTATCTCAAAAACCCACTGAATCATGAAAGTCCAGAATGAGCTGTTGACTCTTTTTGACCCCAAAACTTGAATATTGTGAGAGCTAAAAAGAAAATAACGTATGGCCTGTTTATGGTCGGGTTATGGCATCACTGTCTAATGAAAGACTAGAACTTATTTGCACAATATATAGCATCTGTGTTACGATAATACTAATCAGTATCCTTAGCGCCCGTCAAGCTTGGTAGCCTATAATGCAGCTCTAATTCTCTGCATTATGGCTCATGAATGAGAATAAATGTGTTACTCAACACATTCCTAGTTTTTTATCTCTGATCGTGGATGATCAGGCTAAATAACACCGATAAGTTAGTTCATAAGTTAAATGGTGAAGGATGGTCGCTATAGGCAGCACCTAAGCTTATGCATATGGATACTCTTAGTAGGACTAAACCTAGTCAATTTGTATTTACCTAATATAAATATGTACTTTATGAGTGAGTTCTCGGAGAAGCCTTCTGCAACTATAAAAATATGATAATACTCAATATTATACGTGGCATGCATTAGCAGAAATCTTAATCAGTAGTAACACAACTGAGAGTAACTTAAAAATGGTAAAAGGATTGAGAGTTAGGGCTAGAAAGAGTTTTCTGTCTAGCTGTGGTGATAAACTACAGGATGACTGGACTTCAGGCGTGCGACTGAACGCAGAGACGAAATTTTTCAAAAGCATCTAAAGGTCCTGGAACTGCTGGGTCACTGGTCCAGTGTTCTACCGATCAAGCGATCGAGGCTACTCTTCCTGCGGTGTTAGACAGCAGTATCTAGAGCTGTAGAACTTTAAATTACCAGAACGTAGTTTGCCTAGTACGCGACTACAAGGCAAATGGGTCCGTAAGTCCACAGTTATAAAGACTTGCATGTTTCCATAGTCGTGCCAATAAAGTGAGAAATACAGTTGCTAATGCCATAGCTATACTGTGACATTTTCATTAGGAAAACGGACCAATTTTTAAGGATTGACTCCCAGAAAAACTGAAGAATTTAACCTTGAAGGTAAAGATTAAAGGTTGAAGAATAAACCGCATGAAGAATTGTTGCTGGTAGTACGACGTTAAATGCGAATTACGATAGGCCAATTAGCCTTAAAATATAGACATCTAATGGTTGACGTATTTAGATTTCCACACTAAGAAATAGTCCAACGCAAACAGGAACTATGCAGGAAGATGCAAAACGAGCCATCTATCCTTTCAGTAACATGATACCTCGTAACGTGGTTTTATTTTCAGTCTTCGACAACCCATAGGTTGATTAGGATTCCTAATTGTTTTGATTAGCTGCTCGTGTGCTGCAAAACCTAATGAATAACTAATGGTAACATATTATACTACTGGTACCATACTATGAAAAATCAACAGCTATAATTATTATTTACGATTAATTCATTTACTAAACAATATCGACTCATTTGTATTGCTCGGTAAGAGAACCAAAGCTCTATGCAGGTGCTTTCATATTTATAAGAAGTCAATTAATACCTAAGTTTCAGTGACATGTACGGTATCAAGTTGGCAAAGCATCCAAGAGTGATTCCTACGTGAACAGCTAAAAAATGAATCGACCAGTATCAATGCCATACTTTTACTTTAAAACATACTAGCCTTCCAGCACATCAAAGTCTGTAAACTCTCTTGCAGAATGTATTGCCTCCACAAATTGGATGTAATGTAATGTAACGTAATGTATCTCCATCAGTAACTCCACAAAGTCATAAAGACCATGTGGGTGTTACGCAGGAGAGTTTTGTATAGCCCACTCACAGCCTAAGCGGCTTTCGGTACGCATTCGGTAGCCAACAGACTTCGTCTCACGCAACAAAGAGAAAGTGGGAAGCATAGCAGAGTTAGAAGAGCAGTTGAGGTAGTGAGTAGCATAGAAGTAGCAGTTCAGGACCGCTGAAAAAAGATGTACCATAGTCGGCAGTTGGAGAGTAGATGTCGTTGCGTAAGAATTGTGGAAGCGAGCTCCGCAGTCTAGGACCTGCAGAGCTAAAGCTTCTGTCGCCAACTGTCTTTAAGCGGAGGAATGGGACAGCTAATTTATTGTCCACACAGGACCTGAGGGTGCGAACAGGCTGAAACTGATGCAGCAGTTCAGCTAGGTATGAAGGAGCCAAACCGTGGCGGGCCTTGTGGGTCAGCGTAAGAACTTTGCTCTGTATCCTTTGCTCAACCGGCAACCATCCTAGCTCTTCCAGCAAAGGTGACACGTGCTCAAACCGCTGGGACTTGAAGACCAGCCTTGCAGCCATATTCATAGTCCGCTGTAGTGGCATAATAGCTTTCTTTGGTAGCCCAGCCAAAAGGGAATTAGATGGTGAAACGAACTGGGTCATAATAGGCAAACCCATTGTGATAATGAATTTGGAAACATATCTCTAATAATAGCTCGCTACAAAACATCTGCTGTATCATGCCCCCAAAATCGGAGAAATCTGCTCCAATGTGACCTTTCAAAAGATGACTAAATCAGCTCCACGTGCAGGTCTCTCTTTTTCAGCAGCGTCTCCGACACCGAGTACTACTAGCGTTTCTTGTCAGTTGAATAATTCTATTCCTAAAATCAAAGGTTATGAAAAAAGCGTATTCGAAACGAATAAAGCTAAGATCGGTGTAAGCTGCCAGCTTGTTCTTTTTTATCGTAGGGCCTAAGAAATCACTTGCTTACGGACATCTAAACGTTTACTGCCTATGCTGGGCCACACTCCACGATACCGGCTGACAGTGTTCGATTCGGGTGTTGCAAGTAACCTGCTTAGTAGTAATAATCGTGCTTACCAATTATCACGTTGTTACCGTCATTCAAATGCATGGCAAGATAAAATTTCTGTTGCTAAGGTCCATAAATTATGCATTAATGAAAGAAAAAAACCCACGTAGCGTGCAAGAATGCTACGACCGGACGCCCAGCTCATTTGGTATGCCCAACATTATCACGAACCACCTTATGCTATCTCCCTCATGCACTCATGTATATCTTTGTATCTTAGTTGTCATCAGGCCTACTATTGCCTTGAAGTACCAAATGAACGCTTGTCTTTGGAATCATCTCTGATTGTGCAATAAGCCTCTGTAAAAAAGTGACCTTATTTCAGAAAAAGGCCACTAGCCGCTCGTCTTAACCGAGATCTGGCTGAAATCTGTTAACTACCCGATCATTAACGACACTAACCAAACAGGGTTATCGTTCTTTTCCACCCTTGATCAATAAGGACTGGTGGAGTCAAATTTATAACGTGCTAATCTTTAAATTTCAAGCCGTTTGCAATCTCCTCGAAGCAGTCTTTCGAAACTATTAATAATAATTATGTTACACTCGATAAAGAGCCCTCAGAGAACTCAGTCTATTTCTAGACGCTTTATATTTGCTGCAAAGGAAACATGATCGAATGGTGAGTGGTATAAAGTGGTATACAACAATAATGACATGGTTAGGGGTGATGTGCACAAAATATTATAAATAAATAAATAATTCATTTGTATAGCGCCCCAAGAGAACTAAATCTCTATCCAGGCGCTTTACATATGCCTCAGGGCTCGAGCCCACGACCTCAGCCAGACCTTAGTCGGGGCGAGCACCTTAACCGCTGGACCAACCCAGCATAAGCATATTCTTTTGAGTTCATCTAACAACACCCTAGTGTCAGAGGTCTTTCACCGTGAACCGGCTATCTAGTCCTCTTTTATCTCAGTTTTCTCTTACCTCATTTCGATTCCGTATGGCAGAAATCAATCATTTCTCACTATGGGTCATTTAAAAAAAATTCCTTTTGATAATACTCCGCTTGCATTAAGGGTGACAGGCTAGATAAATATCATCGACTAACTGAACGTTATTATCACCAATTATTACCAAATTGTGTTTATCTTAAAACTTTGTATATCTCATTCAGTCTACAATGAATGCACTCGGCATTCAAAGTCACCTGCGAATCGCAACATCTCAAGACCCTCGACATTGACGCTGTCCGTATGAGAATGTCTTCTTTCCCTCGGCTGTTATCCCCATTTTGAGTTGTCATTACTGGTAGACCGCTAGAAAACGACACCGGCTGACATGCTCGACGAGTTTGCAACTCCTCTGACTAATCGCACTGTGCACCCTATCAAAGATGAACCTAATGTCAATCGAGAAACATATAAGGAATACTGTGATCATAATTATTGAACCTTGAAAAGGCCAAACTTGGCTTCTATGGAAATATAGTTGAATCACAGATGCACAATCCAAAAATACTAATGTTTACGACAAACCATCTCCTTAACTGCTCCTAACTTAGCTACTTACTTAGTGATCCTTATCTAGCTGATCGCTTCTGTAGATTCATTAAAATAAACAAGATAGACGAGACCACGAATTTCATCCTAAGCGTTTCAGCGTCCCCTTTAAAATCATGTACCTCAATTCCGCACGGCACGTCAATGCCAACATTATAGGAGACTACGAGTGACCATATCCAAAAATTCATATTACAATAAAAAAGACAACTCGTTTCACAGAACCTTTTCCAATGTCCTACGATGCATAGATTTGCCCCATCCATGCATAACTAACATCACTAATATGTCATTAGCCTCAGGGCTCCCCGCCTTTCAAAAAAAGCAAGTCATGCCACCCATTAATCAAGCAACATTAGACCCAAAAAAAAACCAGCAACTTCCGCCCAGTCTTTCCTCTGCCAACGTATCAAAGAAACTGTTACGAGTCGTAGCAAACTAGCTGAACTAACATATTGAAACGTAAAATCTTGCTAGTAAGTTCTACGTGTTGTGGAGCTAATCACTGCACAGAGCCAGCATCGCTTCGGGTGTATAATGACCTTTGGGATGCACTTGCTTATTGCACTTTGAGAGACTTATGTTGAGTCTGTTTGCTTGTTTTGCTTGATCTTTTGGCTTTTTTGATGCGATCGATAACAAGTTCTTCTTGAGTGCTGCTTAACTTGCCTGGGTATCACTGGTACTGCAAAGTAATATTCCAAGTCCAATCTCAGTGGCAAACTAACAAGTATTGATGTAATGTAATGTAATGTAATGTAATGTAATGTAATGTAATGTAATGTAATGCAATGTATCTCCGTCAGTTACTCCACAAAGTCATAAAGACCATGTGGGCGTTACACAGGATAGTTTTGTATAGCCCACTCACAGCCTAAGCGGCTTTCGGTACGCATTCAATAGCGAACAGACTTCGTCTCACGCAACAAAGAGAAAGTGGGAAGCATAGCAGAGTTAGGAGAGCAGTTGAGGTAGTGAGTAGCATAGAAGTAGCAGTTCAGGACCGCTGAAAAAGATGTGCCATAGTCGGCAGTTGGAGAGTAGATGTCGTTGCATAAGAATTGTGGAAGCGAGTTCCACAGTCTAGGACCTGCAGAGCTAAAGCTTCTGTCGCCAACTGTCTTTAAACGGAGCAATGGGACAGCTAATTTATTGTCCACACAGGACCTGAGGGCGTGAACAGGCTGAAACTGATGTAGCAGTTCAGCTAGGTATGAAGGAGCCAAACCGTGGCGGGCCTTGTGGGTCAGCGTAAGAATTGATGCGAACGGACACTGATTATTCGAGGAGTCATCGTAGTACGGAGTACCTAGCTGGATTGGTCCAGCGGTTAAGGCGCTCGCTCCGGCCAAGGTCTGGCTGAGGTCGTGGGCTCGAGCCCCGAGGCATATGTAAAGCGCATGAATAGAGATTAAGTTCTCTTAGGGCGCTATACAAATGAATTATATCATATTATTATATTGTTACCTCAAGGGTCTATGCTTGATCCGATTGCTTTCGCTGTTTGCACTCTCCCTCTTGCTGATGTGATTGCCAGGTAATATTTAGACTTTCACTTCTATTCGGATGACACTCAGTTGTATCTTTTCTTTGATCCCTCCCAGCAAGTCAGAATATCGAATTCTTTTAATTAATTGGCTACATGTATTACTGACTTCCTCATATTGATAGTCGCTAACTTTCTTAACTTAAAAGATGATACGACCAATTATTACTTATGGAAAAAGCAACTGTGATCAAGAAATAAGATCTTACGGCTCAAGGCTCTGCTAGCATATGTCCTGTTGAATCTGCACGGAATATAGATGCCCTTTTTCATATAAACCTTTAATTAGATGACTCCTTCATCTAACCGAATAAAGTCTGCACATTTGTAGCTACATGACATTTCTAAAATTTGGGCTTGCTTAGAAAGGGATAATTAATCTAAATTGTGTCATGCTCGGTTACTGCATCTCAATCCTTGCTAGCCTTCTGGTCAGGGTACTCAAGCACTTACAGTTGGTGCAAAACTCTGCAACAAGTCTCGTCTGTCGTGAGTGTTGGAGTGACCACATCACACCACATCTCGCCGACCTACATTCACTTCCCGTCAAGCATGGCATCGAGTTCAAGGTTTTTTACTCAAATTTAGGTGTATTCATTCTTTGGCACCAGCCTACCTGTCAAATCTACTTCCTTACTAGGCTAAGCCTCGTAAACCCTGATTTTCTTAGTGTAGCTGTTTAGCCATACCTCGTCCGTACCTCAAATTGTTTGCAAACTGTCCCTCCAGTTCGCACCTCGCAAAGCTGGCATCACGACGTTCTTTGACATGACTTTTTAAAATTAGCTGAAATGCATCTAGTCCTCATCGGAGCATTTAGTAGGTCCATCAGATCGTGTTACCTTTGTAAAGCGCCTAGAAAGAGAAAGAGTTCTCGGCGTTCGCCTTACCAAGTGTGTTATTATAGTTATTATTATTATTATTATTATTATTGTACGTATGGCTCACAATTTCTAAGGTTATACATGCAAACTTTTTCCGTGCTGCCACTAACCATACTTGCATGCTGACCCGGTGCATGTCGCATCTAACCATGTTGTACATGTTTTATTTGGGCAAGCTAACATTAGATATTAAACCAGGCTTCATTAGCAGCATACGTTTTTCCCTAAAAGGAGATAAGGTCTTACACAAATGTATGACTATTACCATTATTGTCGTAATTTCACAATGATTTGGCCTGCTAAGAAGGGATACTACGCCAAAAGTGGTAAATGCACGTGTGGCATCCTTTCTCGACTTCTGTAATTCATTGCTCTTGTCCTCTGGCATACGCAATCAGGCGTCTTTTAAAACTTTGCACAAATCCTTGTCTGTAAGGAGCATCACAGTTTCTACATACCATTCGCAGATCAGCATACTTCCCTATGAAGCAGCACATCGACGACTAAATAGTTTTCTAACTCAATTGTGGCTGCTTTCATTGTATATATATATATATATATATATATATATATATACATATATATATATATATATATATAATTCTTTTGTACAGCATCCCAAGAGAACTAGCCCGAGAATGAAGGCTAGTCAATGGAACACTTGCTATTCTGTCTTAAATCGTACAGCTGTGCCTTAATTAAAACTTATTTCATTTAGAGACCATCCTTCAGTTCAAATGTAAAGCGCCTAGAAAGAGATTGAGTTCTCTGAAAGCGCTTTATCAAGTGCTTTATTATTATTATCATTATTCCCATGCTCCCAAAGTCTGCAACTCGATTCTGAATAATGAAACTGCATCCTCGGACTTGACGATACAAAGAAGCAACAAACGGACATTTTCCAAACTGCATTTCTGGATGCTGTTACATTGTCTTTTGTATGCTCATCAAGCTGACACGGTGCATGCCATAAATAAATATATTGACAATATTTTGCATAGCATATGGAAAGTGCCTACAGAGAGATTTAATTTCATTCGGGTGCTATACAGCAGTTTTGTTTGGACCAATAGACGTAAACACAGAATGACTCCATGGCAACAGCTAAAAGACCTTGCATCTACCCTTTCTGAATGCTGAAGGTGGAAATCGCATAACCATTATGCCAAAAAAATATCGAGTTTAGAAACTTAACGTCATTAGCTTTTCTAAAGGGGCTCTTTACGAATGTCAGGCCACAATTTTCAATTAGATTCCTATTTTGTATACAAACAACATATGATTTACCTAAAGGAAGTTCCTCTTTCAGTTCCTCCTTTTTCATGAGCGTTTCATATGTGTTAGGAAAATGCATGAAAGTAGACATGTAATGCCTCATTTACAAGTTAATTGCACAGAAACTACGAATGCACTACGAAGATACTTGTGGAAAACTCTTCCGCTTTTTTCCAAATGCCAGAATATTTACACAAATACTTGTAGACTCTCGCCGTACATACTAACATCTGGGGGCAGTTCTTTGATTTATTTACATGGAAAATTCTCACACCACGTTGGTTTATTTACACTGGATGATCTGCAGCAACCGTAGTATCCAGTTATCCACCAAAACAAAGACAATTTATGGTCGATTGCTATTGTGACCTCACTTACATAGCTGTGCCGAAGTTTATTTACACCTCTAAAGTAGGCAACAAATGAAGCCAAGTGGCAAAACTCATATCCAAACATTTTTCCTTGCCCACGACCCTTGGCTCTGTGCTCATTGGCTCATCCAAACACAAATGGCTTCGGCGGCTTCCCACTTAGAACTGAGAACGGAAAGCCTAAAGGTACATGGCGCCTGATGGTGCATTTATTGCCCCCCAAGCTGTGACACAGCACCTCATAAATATATACAAAATGACGACGGGATACAATAGCAGCAGTGCCATAAACTGGACACGGGCGACCGACAATGCCATGCTTGGCAACTGACTGTAAACCAAGCCTCCTGCTTAATGATCTACAGATGACACTTGATCAAACCAAAAGCAGTGGTCAAGCAACAGAAACAAATACAACGTTGGTATACGATATTTAATGCCAAGAAAACCAGCTAACTAGCTATGAAAAGGAAACTGCAATTAAAATATTCATAAGGCTACCTCTCAAAAGAGGATCTGCCAACGTATCTCCAGTTGAATCTGTAAGAAATCTAGGTGTCATGTTCCAAAGTGACCTGTCAATGCCCGGCATAAGCTCGACAGTCAAGTCTCTTGCTGATGTGATTGCTAAGCACAATCTACCCTTTCACTTGTACGCGGATGACATTCAGTTGTACCTTTGCTTTGAGTTGTACCAGCCTTCGCACACCTCGAACTCTCTCAACTCAATTGCTGCAAGTAGTTTTGACATCCGCACATGGATGGCAGTTAAGTTTCTGAACCTAAATGATGATAAAAACTAACTTACTGGTTATGGAAAAACCCAGTGTGATTCGGAAATTGGAAAGGCTGACGCTGAAAATTGGTTCTGCCAGCATATCTCCTGTCGGATCAGCTCGAAATCTAGGTGTCATGTTTCAAAGTGACCTCTCGTTAGATGACCACATCAGCTCCACAGTCAAGTCTGCCTACTTTCAGCTACATAATATTTCTAATATTCGGGCTTGTTTAAAGAAGGATACCACATCTAAATTGGTCCATGCGTTGGTAACATTCCGACTTGATTTCTGTAACTCACTGCTAACTGGCCTACCGGCATGTGCAATCAGGCGATTACAGCTTGTGCAAAACTCTGCAGCTAGGCTTGTCTGTCGTGAGCGTCGCAGCTGCCACATCAAACAGCTTCTCGCCGATCTGCACTGGCTACCTATCAACCAACGGATTGACTTCAAAGTTTTATCGCTCACTTTTAGGTCACTTCATTCTTTGGCTCCAGCCTATCTCTCAGATCTATTCCGCCACCAGGCCAAGCATCGTACCACCCAATTTTTTGAATCCAACAGTTTACCACTACCTCGTATTAACCTCAAATCCTTTGGAGACCATGCATTTAGTTCGTATGCTCTCAAAGCCTAGAGCCCCCTATCGACTTGCGTCAGAACATCCCCTGACCTGAGCCACATTTAAAAAGAATTTAAAAAACACCTATTTAGAACAGCATTTAGTGGGTCTCCGTGATTCATCCTGCATGTGCTGATGCATGCTCACACTGTGCATGCTGCCACTAATCACATTTGCATGCTTTGCCTGTGCATTTCACCCCTAACCACGTTGTTCATATTGTTTATCAAGCAAGATATTACTCACGATTCAATCGTGTTTCTTTCTGCAGCAGATGTAAAGCTCTTAGAAAGATATTGAGTTCTCTGAGGGTGCTTTAGCAAGTGCATTATTATAAATAATATTCTTTTTATTATGGGTACTTTCAGCTACCCAACAGTGCCCAAATTCGGGCTTGTTTAGACAGGGTTACCAAATCTAAACTCGCTCAGGCATTTGTGACTTGCTACCTATTGCAACACTGTTTGTAAATCCTCAAAGCCAAAAAAGACTATGTGGGTGTTAAGCAGGATAGTTTTGTATACGACAGGACTCACAGCCTAAGCGGCTTTCGGTACGTATTCGCTGACCAACATACTTAATTTCCCGCAACGAAGAGCAAGTGAGAAGCATAGCAGAGTTAGGAGAGCAGTTGAGGTTGTGAGTAGCGTAGAAGTAGCAGCACAGGACAGCGGGACAGGATGAGCCATAGTCGGCAGCAAGAGAGTTGTTGTCTTTGGGTAAGAATCGCAGAAGCGAGTTTCGCAGTCTAGTAACTGCAGAGCTAAAGATCTGCAGCCAAAGATCTTCAAGCAGAGGAACAGAACAGCTGATTTATTGTCCATATAGGACGTGAGGCCAAGAGGAGGCTAAATACGTGCATCAGCACAACATGCTATTGAGGAGGGAAGCCGTGGTCTTGTGTGGAAAATAAATTAGCTGTCCCATTCCTCCGCTTAAAGACAGTTGGCGACAGAAGCTTTAGCTCTGCAGGTCCTAGACTGTGGAACTCGCTTCCACAATTCTTATTCAACGACATCTACTCTCCAACTGCCGACTATGGCACATCTTTTTCAGCGGTCCTGAACTGCTACTTCTATGCTACTCACTACCTCAACTGCTCTGCTAACTCTGCTATGCTTCCCACTTTCTCTTTGTTGCGTGAGACGAAGTCTGTTGGCTACCGAATGCGTACCGAAAGCCGCTTAGGCTGTGAGTGGGCTATACAAAACTCTCCTGCGTAACACCCACATGGTCTTTATGACTTTGTGGAGTTACTGACGGAGATACAAGGTGGTGGGCCGGGAAGGTCAGCATAACAACTTTGTTCTGTATGCATCGATCAACAGGCCCCCATCATTGCTCTTTTTTCAAGGAGACAGTGGTCAAATCTCTGGGCCTTGAAAACTAGCCTTGCAGCCATATTCTTAGCCAGCTGCAGTAGCCTAGTTGCGTTTTTGGTAGCCCAGCCAAAGGGAACTTAAAATGATCAAGCCGAGACAGAACTGAGGAGCCAGTTAAATTTTGTGAAGACCGCTTTGAAAAACAGCTCCTAATCTTAGATGGGGATCGAACGTGATGGCTAGCTTTAAAATCATTCTTTTGAATGAAGCTTTTAAAATTTAGGCAGCTGTCAAAAACGACACCTAAATTTCCAGCACGTGGTGATGGCTGCACAACAGCATCGGCTATTAGAAGAGCAAAGCTTTCTTATCCAGCCACAGGCTTAGTGTGTGCTATGAGCAGTAGTTCAGTCTTATTGTCATTTAGTTTCAAAAAGTATTCCGACATGCGGGATCAAATGTCGGCAAGACAAAATTCACTATATCAGTTAATGCATCAGATTCTGACGGTTTGAATGACAAATACAGCTGAGTACCGTCAGCATAAAAGTGATATCTTATTTCATGGGCCTTAATCACTTTCCAAGAGGTTGAATATAAATGGAGAACGGCAATCGGCCGAGAATGGACCTTGATAAAGTCCACAGGTGACCCGTCTCGTGAGTGAGACCTCACCCCACATGACACGGATTGAACACGATCAAAGCAGTAAGATTTAAAAAAATGCCAGTGCCTCGCCTGCCACATCAATCGTAGTCCTCCCGTCTTGACTTAGACAGAGCTTGCTGGCTAGAAGGCAGGTGCAATAAGATGCTTACAGCTGCTGAAAAACTCTGCAACTAGTCTTACCTGTCGTGAGTGTCACAGTTGCGGCAACACGCCACTTCTCACCGACCTCCACTTCCTCACAGTCAAGCAGCGTACGGGCTTCAAGGTTTTGTCACTTGCTTTCAGTTCCCTTCATTCTTGGGCTCCGGCCTACCTATCAGATCTACTCCCCCACCAGCTTCGAATAACTTTGGAGAAGTAGTGGTAGCCTACTTAGCATGCAACCGAACCTACCTCTTGTTATCAGCATTGTGGCCTTAGAGCGGAACCAGACGAATCCCGGGCAAGCACTCTCTGATTATGGTTTGGAACATCCATGGCCTAGTGAGTTAGCTCAGGATCTGTAGCTGCGAGAGCTTTTTAAATCCGACTTTGGTGTGAACTTTCTACTTTCGTAAACAGATATGCGAATTGTTTGGCATGTAACGACAATGCGAACCTATAGAAGGTATTTGGAAAGCTTAAACAGATGAGCGATTCAATTTGACCTACCTTGCTTCAGCAACTTCGGGTTGTACAAGAGTCTTTTGTAGCCTCAGGCAATCTTTTTCAAAAAATTTTCTGTGTTCTTCAGGGCCTCGATCATCGAAGCAAAACATGGCACATATCTTACTTATATCTACAATAATGCAAGATCTCACTTTGTTAGCTGTTGGGAGTGAGTTAGGCAGTGGTGGTAGTTCAGCATCCAGCAGCAAAATAATTTACATATTCTATGCATTGATTTTATGGCTGACCATGCATCAATGCTGCACCGAAGGAGTCACATCTGACTTGGCAGTAGTGAACGTCTTCAGCTCTGCTAAAATGCCACAGTTATTCAAATGAATCTTTTGGCGGGGAACCGGATGCCCAAAAGGACCCGGGTCTCGCAAAAATCGGTAAGGTCACACAAATTAGTCAGACAGACCTTCTTTTGGGCTCAATCGTCTTCCTTTGGTCAATAAATCTATACAACGATCAGACTTCATTTATATTCGCTACTCGTTGGTGAAGGAAGGCAAGAGCGAGGTCTGGCCAGGCTGCTGAGCAGGCGAGGGGAAGTTCTTTTGGGAGCTGGTGCTTTTTCTTCAGTGTTTCGACGCCGAGCTTCAACTGTTTCTTTGCTAACTCCGTGTTAGGCACCGTAAGCGGATGTGGAAAGTGCTTTGGCGTACTCCGTTTTTAATATAACACGTATAACTGAACACGTCGTTATTCTACGATTTTTGCTATTTTCTAGAAATAATTAGTTAATTACTTCGCACTGAGCATTAGGCCTTTGTGGGACCTTGGTACCAGCCAAAAGGTTCATGTGCAGGAGGGGCAAAGGCAGAATCAATTAAAACAAGCATAGAATCCAGGTTGTTGAATCAACGACGTCTGGTATCAAAGAATAAGTTCCATCAATTCAGCAGTTCCTCAAAACTGGGCATCTAAACTTACTAATTTGTTAACGGTAAGGCATTTCCAGTCAACACCAAAGTTAAAATCGATCAAGTCCCAATAGGAATGGGAGTACTGAAGTTATGGAAATCCCAAAATCCAGCAAGCAACTCCGAAAGGGTCTGTCTTGTAATCAGTTTTGAAAGCTGGCAATTCGCATGACAGCCACATCTGCAAACCAATTACTAACCGGGTGAAAGATTTATCTCTAATCATTTTGAGGCCTGTCTCTGGAATAGAAAAGCTGGGACCATGAAGACCTGAGAGATCACAAAGACTGGTACGTCATAAAATGAGCGAAGCTGGTTACTTAAGGAAGGAATCTAACTCTTAGAGATATTTGTAATCCACTAGAAGTCTCTTAAGGAAGATCAGTCATCAAAAATAAGCCTAAGGGTCTACTCCAGAAAACTGTGTGACTGATTCGAAAGAGCCGCGTTTTTCAGAAAGTTGGATATCTTTGTTAAATTGAGTTTGAAAAGACTTCAATAATTTTTTCAGGGCTTCCAGCCGAGGAGGTAATTTCGGCAGTTCGATTTAAAAAGAAACTGCCTGAACTATATTTTCATTTAAAGGCACTTCTTAAAATTCTTAATAGTTGTAACATGATTAAGTTAAAGGGCAATGTAGTCTGCTGTTAAATAAATAAACAAATCCCAGCTGATTAAACAGCCTCTTCATTATAGAGATAGAAGAACCTTTAAGGCTATCACCACCACTTGCAATGGCGATGAAGGATCCCTCACCGCAGGAATCGAACCCACGACCACGGGACCGAGGTCGTGAAAGCAACCGCCTGAAGTAGTGTGCCATCCCTGCTCACCGTTCTAGTTTAGCATTAAGTCTAAGGTGGAAGAAAAGTACCGTGACAGGAAAAAGGCATTAGCCGACTTAAACTACAGTTACTCATAGAAAAAACAACATATATATCTGCTAGAACGTCTAAAACATGCATGACTGATACGGAGAGCGTAACATGGTACTGGCTCGGCGTCCAAGTAGACTTACCAGCTAAAGCTTATGCTAGAATATTAATTTCTGTGAGGGCGCTTAACAAATAATGTATTGTTATTTTAGCGTTATCATCGAAGGTGGATTGAGTGGCAGGTAATCGGTGGAAAAAATTCATTTGATGCCACCGACAGAAAGCTATTTTCAGAAATAGCAGGATAAACATTAAAGACAGTGATGTTTGCATGACCGATCCCTGTGGATGCCACGCATTGTCAGACGGCAGCAGAAATCTTTTATGTAACTAATCATTATAGTAACACACTTTGTAAGTACTCTCAACGAAATTAATCTCTTTCTAGGGGGTTTAAATTTACTGAAAAGGAAAAAAGATTGAATGGTTAGTCGTAGCATGCTCAATAAACAGCAAAAATAGCACGGTTAGGGGTGCCGTGCTCAGAGTCAGCATGCAAGTATGGTTAGTGGTATCATGAACCGTATACGTACGGACAATGAGATAAAAGTCGAATAACAGGGACCCGCTAAATGCTGTCCTAAATATGTGTGTTTTTAAGTTCCTTTTAAATGTGGTCAGGCCAGGGGATGTTCTGACGCAAGTCTGGAGTGAGTTCCAGGCTTTGAGAACATAAGAACAAAAGCACAGTCTTTAAATAATTTGATCTTTGCAAGAGGTATGGGTAAACAATTAGAGTCTGAAAAGCGAGTTTTACGATGCGTGGCCTGGTGGGGGAGTAGATCTGATAGGTAGGCTGGAGCCAAAGAATGAAGGGACCCAAAAATGAGCGACAAATTCTTAAAGTTGTTGCTTTGCTTGACTGGTAGTCAGGGCAGGTCAGCGAGAAGTGTTGTGATATAGTAACTGTGACTGTCTCGACAGCCAAGCCGAGCTGCAGAGTTTTGCACCAGCTGTTAGCACCTGAGTGCTTAGGCCGGTGGATCAGCAAGCAGTGATTCACAGAAGTAAAGACGGATTGTCACAAATGCCCGAACAAACTTAGATATGGTATCACTGTCTAAACGAGCGCGAATTATTCGCAAAATTGTACAGCTGAAAGTAGGCAGACTTGATTGTGGAGCTGATGCGGTTGTCTCATGAAATGCCACTTTGGTATATGACATCCAGATTTCGTGCAGATTTAACAAGAGAAACGCTGGCAGGGCCAATTTTGAGCGTTAGCCTCATAGTTGAGAAAATTCGACGTGCAGGAGAATTGGGAGGGATCAATACAGAGGTACAACTAAGTGCCCTCCGCATAGCTGTAAAAGCCTAAATTGTGCTTGGCAATCACATCGGCAAGAGAAAGGGTATACACTGTGAAAAGAACGGGACCAAGCATGGAGCCCTGAGGAACCAACGTTTCAGAGGTTCCTCGGATGATCTTTGTCAATTCGCATAAACATTCTCGAGTCTCCCACTGCGATAGAACCTGCACCATTCCAATGCAATGCCAGTAATGTCCAGGCAAGATTAAATGTGCTCAAAAAGGACGGGTTATCGATGGTACAAAAACTGCCGAACGATCGAGCAAAACAAGCAGATATACTCTACCGATTTCCGCATTCCTATTAAGGTCGTTATACACCCGAAGAATTGCTGACTCTTTGGAGTGATAAGCTCTAAAACCAGACTGGAGCACTAGCAAGGTTTGAAGTTTTAATATATGAGTTCAGCTGGTCGGCCAAAAATTCGGCCAATGTGTTTGGTAGGAATGGCAGAAAGGAGAATGGGTGGAAGTTGCTATAGTTCTCCATGACTAGTGCTGCTTTCTTGAGCAATGGCCTTAGTATAGCATTTTTGAAAGGTCTTGGGGCATGGCTTGAGGCTAATGCCAAATCAATGTTGTTAGTTTTGCATGGCAGCAGCAGCTCATTCCATCTTAGGAGCAAGAGATTGGGAAAGGGGTTTGGAGGACTAGTTGCCTTCTTTAATTGACTATGAACTTCAGGACGAGGTCACTGATGATATTCAATGTAGACATTAAAGTGCTGCCCGGAATTGAGGACATTACTGCAGGGGGATGCTGCTATAATAATAATAATAATAATTGACTTGATAAAGCGCCCTCAGAGAACTTAATCTCTCTCTAGGCGCATTACATTTACTGTAAAGTGAAATGCAATTGAATGGTAAGTAAAATCATGCTTGAAAGAAACAAACGAAATGAATAGCATGGTTAGGGGTGACATGCACAGGGTCAGCATGCAAATGTGGTTAGTGGCAGCATGCACAGTGTCAGCACGCATAAGCACATCAAGGACGAATCACAGGGACCCACTAAATGCTGTCCTAAATAGGTGTGTTTTAGGTTCCTTTTAAATGTGGTCAGGTCGGGGGATGTTCTGACGCAGGTCGGGAGGGAGTTCCAGGCTTTGGGAGCATACGATCTAAATGCATGGTCTCCAAATGATTTAAGGTTTGTGTGAGGTATTTCTAGACGTTTGGATTCCGAAAAGCGGGTGGTACGATGCTTAGCCTGATGGGGTAGTATATCTGACAGATAGGCTGGAGCCATAGAATGAAGGGACCTAAAAGTGAGCGACAAAACCTTGAAGTCAATCCGTTGCTTGACTGGTAGCCAGTGCAGGTTGGCGAGAAGTGGAGTAATGTGGCAAGTGCGACGCTCACGACAGACAAGCCTAGCTGCCGAGTTTTGCACCAGCTGCAATCGCCTGATCGCACATGCTGGTAGGCCAGTAAGCAGCGAGTTGCAGAAGTCGAGACGAGATGTCACGAATGCATGGACCAACCTGGACGTGGTATTTTTATCTAAAAAGGCCCGAATTTTAGCAATGTTATGAAGCTGAAAATAGGCGGATTTGACTGTGGAGCTGATGTGGTCGTCTAACGAGAGGTCGATTTGGAATATGACACCTGTTTTCGGGCTGATTCAACTGGAGATATGCTGGCAGAGCCAATTTTGAGAGTCAGCCTTTCCAACCTCTGGATCACACTGGGTTTGCCCATAACTAGTAAGTTAGTTTTATCATCGTTAAGTATTAGAAAATTTGCTGCCATCCATGTGCGGATGTCATCAATGCATGCAGCAAGTGAGTTTAGAGAATGTGAGGTTCTCGAAGGCTGGGACGGATCAAAGCAAAGGTACAACTGAGTGTCATCTGCATAGAAGTGAAAGCCTAGATTGTGCTTGGCAATCACATCAGCAAGAGGCAGAGTATAAACCGTGAAAAGAACCGGACCGAGCACTGAGCCCTGAGGTACTCCATATTTCAGAGGTACTTCAGATGATCTTTGTCCATTCGCGTCAATACTCTGGAGTCTCCCACTGAGATAGGACCTGAACCACTGCAGAGCAGTGCCAGTGATGCCCAGGCGAGATGAGAGGTGCTCTAGAAGAACTTTGTGATCGATGGTATCAAAAGCTGCCGAAAGATCAAGCAAAACAAGCAGAGACACTCTACCCATGTCTGCATTCCTAAGTAGGTCGTTGTATACCCGATGCAATGCTGACTCTTTGGAGTGATTAGCTCTAAAGCCAGACTGGAACTTACTAGCAAGGTGTGAGGTTTCGATATACGAGTTCAGCTGGTCCGCCACGACCCGTTCGAGTGTCTTTGATAGGAACGGTAGAAGGGAAACTGGGCGGTAGTTGCTCAAGTTCTCTTGGTCAAGTGCAGCTTTCTTGAGCAGTGGCCTGACTACAGCTTTTTTGAAAGGTGCTGGGACCTGACCTGAGGCTAATGACATATTAATTATGTTAGTTATGCATGGCAGCAGCAGATCAATGCAACGTAGGAGCAGGACAGTAGGAATAGGGTCCAGAGGACTTGTTGTCTACTTTGATTGAGATACGAACTTTAGGACTAGATCACTAGTGACCTGCTTAAATGCAGACATTGAGGTGCTGCCAGGAATCGAGGAACAGCATTCTAGTGGGGAGGTTGTCATCGCAGCTATAGCAGAGATAGACTCCCTGATCTTGTGTATCTTCTGGACAAAGAAGCTAGAGAAACGATCAGCTATATCATCACAGGTAACATTAGGCAAAGAGCTAACTTGGGAGCTGTGGAGGGGAGAGTTGATAGCCAGCATCAGCAGTTTTGGATTGTGCGTCTGCATTTTAACAATTTTTAATGGAAGCTACACTTGGCCTATTCTAGGATCGATTGGTACGATCTACAGTATTCCTGAAAGGCCTGTCGATGGACGGACAGTCCTAATTTGTACATGCTTTTTTAAGCTTGTGCTTAGTAAACCTAGAAAGTTTAATGTCTGTTGCAAAGAGTAGACCATGTGAGCGAGGGCACACAGTTCTTTTAGTAAGAGATGCGAACTCATCGAGCATGTCAGCTAGTGTTATGTTGTAGCAATCTTCCAATAATGACAGGTCGGAACGGGGACTGAGCAGCAGCGGCGAGGCAGATTATCTCGCACAGACAGCATATATGTAAAGGGTCTTAAGGTTTCGTGATTCACAGGTGATTTCAGAGGGCACACATTCCAGACTGGATGAGATATGCATGTGGTCAGATAAGCCGGAATTGTTATAAATTAGTGAAGATAAAGTGCATTTGCATGACAAAACTTGGTCGATTGTGTGACTATTAATGTGAGCAGGGCCCTGCACATGAGCTAGAAGAGACGAGTCAGGCAATGCATGAAATTCAGTACTGAAGGCGTAAGATAAGTTATCAAAGTGAATGTTGCAAACACCCATAACGAGGAAGTATCAATTTCTTGCACACAGAATCGAAATGAAACCGAAGAAATCTGAAATAACGGTGGACTTGGAAAGTGGTGGGCGATAGACTACTGCCACCATCGGTAGCTTGTTGTCGGTTGAAACCAAGACAATACAGTTGAAAGGTTGTTTCGAAGGTAATGTAATGCAATTCATCTACGTCTGTAACTCCACAAAGTCATAAAGACTATGTGGGTTTTAGGCAGGAGAGTTTTGTATAGCCCACTCGCGGCCTAAGCGGCTTTTGCTACGCATTCGGTAGCCAACAGACTCGTCTCACGAAAGAAAGAGAAATTGGGAAGCATGGCAGAGTCAGGAGAGCAGTTGAGGTAAATAAATAAATAAATAATTCATTTCTATAGCGCCCTAAGAGAACTTAATCTCTATTAAGGCGCTTCACATATGCCTCAAGGCTCGAGCCCACGACCTCAGCCAGGCCTTGGTCGGGGCGAGCATCTTAACCAGTGGACCAAACCAGCTCGGCAGGTAGTGAGGGAGTGAGGTAGTGAGTATCATGGAAGTAGCAGCTCAGGATCGCTGCAAACGATGAGCCATAGTCGGCAGTAGGAGAGTAGTTGTCTTTGCATAAGAATTGTGGAAGTGAGTTCCACAGTTTAGGACCTGCAGAGGTAAAGCTTCTCTCGCCAACGGTCTTAAAGCAGAGGAATGAAAGAGCTAATTTATTGTCCACACAGGGCCTGAGGGAGCGAACAGGCTGAAACTGATGCAGCATTTCAGCTAGGTAAGAAGAAGCCAAGCCGTGGCGGGCCTTATGGGTCAACGTATGAACTTTGTTCTGAATCCGTTTTCAACCAGCATTCATCCTAGCTCTTTTGGCAAAGGAGACACGTGCTTAAACCTCTGGGATTTGAAGACTAGCCTTGCAGCCATATTCATAGTCAGCTGCAGTGGCCTAAATGCTTTCTTTGGTAGCCCAGCCAAAAGAGAATTACAATAATCAAGCCGAGACAGAACTAAGGAGCTAGCTAAATGTTTTACAAGCCACTGTGGAAGACAGCTCCTAATCTTGCATAGGGATCGGACGTGGTGGCTAGCTGTAGAATCAGTATTTTGAATGAAGCTTTTAAAATTAAAGCAGCTGTCGAAAACGACCCCTAAATTTTGAGCACGTGGTGATGGTCACACAATAGCATCATCTTTTATAAATGGCCTTAAGTCGTATTTCGAGAGCGTGATAAAACTAACTCCAATTCCAGTTTAGATTGATCCTGGGTTGTGAAAGAACGAGAAACCAGTCTGGGTAGCGTTTTGATTGTCTGGTATTTCAGAGATTTCAGCCAAGTTTCAGGCAACGTGAGCAGATAGGGACCTTTTTCAGAAATATAAAGCTTCGGAAGCCCTTGTAGTTCCATAACGTGGTTAGATCTTAGCCAGTTTTCCCACTCTCTGAGAGACCTGATAGTAGGAACCGGTGCTTTCTGTAAAATAAGGTGATGTTCTTTCTTTTTGTACTACGTGGCATCGTCAAAACTTTGCTTGAGTTAATCGGACTCAGGGGGCCAAGCACAAGTTTTTCAACTTGTCAATGACACTCTTTGTAGCTAGCAAGTTTGATGATAGATGCTAAGATCGTAATTCATTGTTATTCAAATGGAGCTGCACTGCTATTTTACACAGTGTCGGTTTACGTAAAATTGGCTAAGAAATAAAGGGAACAGATATGAAAACGAAAGAAGAAGAAGAGAGGACAAGGAAGGACACAAGGAAGAATAAGACAAAGGAGACAACCATAAGAAAAGAAAAATAAGGACAGGACAAGAGCAAGGCATGCGTTGAAAGACAGCAACTTCCACCTGCATAAAATTTAACCCCAAAAAGGTTTAGGGTTCAAAATTAAGCAGCCCCATTACTGCTGAACTGCTTTAAAAAAGAAAACGATAGACATGGCTTTAAGATGTTTCTCGAAGTTATTAGATTCATGAAAAAGGATAACGAAGTAAGTAATAATGCTGGAAGTGTGTCCTGTGGTAAACTTGTCGTCAGATGAATCGAGCAGAGACTTAACTTTAGATTGATTGTATTCTATAAGCCGATGTAAGATGACTCAAAGCCAGAATCTCGATCAATCAGAAGCTTCACTATTATGTTAAGCATTTCTGTCTCTCGAAATGATTACGCTCGTACAACGGGTTGGATGTTCTTCTAAGCCAGCTGCTAAAAATAAAATTATATTAGGATTCTCTATCTAAGTCAGCCTTACAGATTGGGAAGTAATGCTCTTTTGCAATACAAATAAATAAATGGAAAAATCACAACGTCTCAAAATGTGATAAAGTGCTGCCTATATTAATAACTGACTACACTGATGTGCATGAATTCAGTTGTCTGGCATTTTTTATTATTTTTCAAAATAATAATAATTGATGGTGCATTTTGTTCGGCATTGGTACATCAGGTTATATATATTCAATTTGTGAAAGATCGGGTGCAATTAAACGCTACCAGTTATGTATAATGATATTGGAACACGTTATATTTATGTGTTAGGTTAACTTAATGGCATAAAGACGGTGTTTGTTTAAGTAGAAAATTTAAAAATATTGTCGGCTGATATATTTGTACATTCAGCGGCTATTTGCGATTTAAAATGCAAAAGAAGTGTAAGCATTCTTCATCCCCATAACTCTGCTGCAAAAGTGGGAGATTCTGGATAAATGATTGGCTATCTCTTACTAAATTCATCAAACAGTACTATCAAGCCTACTTCAGATGCTAACTGGGAGATTGGGATAAGACATGGTGGTGTGCACATATGGTGTGCAAGCCGTGTGTAGAACATTTTCTGGCAATGCCTGGAAAATTCAAAGCAATGGTTTAAATGTCAAAGCAAATTCATGCCATTTGGAATGCCAACGATTTGCAGAGAAAAAACTGACCATGTTTTAGATTTTTATTTCTGCATCACTAACGTGCAGAGCTTAACTGAGAAGTATAAACATAAAATTTAACATCCAAATCTACCGTCAGCGATACGACCTGTACAGCACAGTGATGAGGTAGGAGTTCCTGTTCCACCCGTTACACTTGATTAGATGTTGACTGAGAGTGATAAGAGTTCAACTGAAGTTGCCATTGATGACAACTGTAGCGCTTTTGATGTTCCAAAACATAAACAAATGCCACAATGTGATATTGATGACTTGGTTAAAGGCCTTGACCTGCTCAAAGATTTGGGTAAAATCTCCGGTTCCGGATAAAAAGAGAAAAACTTTCGTGGACCAGGTACCATTTCCAGGGTGCAGATAGATAGATAAACGGAGTTTCTTCTGCACTTTTTGAAAAATGATTCACTCGACTATTGTAGCTATGTTTAAGGTTTACTTGAGAAAATAAAAAAGTGCTATGATTCAACTGAGTTGAGACTAAACATTAATTGATCGAGAAGCATTCTCAAGAGAATTTCACTTCATAATGAAATTGACTTTTCTCTTTGTTTATTGCACTCTGTAAAGATGAAAGGGGCTCATGGAAACATACATCTAAATGAAATCAAATATGATAAAACCAGAGACAGGTGTTACTGCAATTTAAAAGTCATTACCTTTCTGCCTATACTTCAAGGTGGTTACACAAAATATCCTTGCTTATTATGCGTGTAGAATCATCACCCTGGATGCACTTTATTACCGAAAGAAAACCTGGCCAGAGCGAACACAACTAGTGTCGGGGAGTTACAAAGTAGGCGAGCCTCTTCATGGCAACAGCGAGAAAGTGCTACTCCTCCCTTGCACATAAAGCTTGGACAAATTAAACACCAAGTTTAGGCTCTGAACCAAGACAGTGATACCTTAAATTACATGCAAGCAAAGTTTTTCAAATTGTAGAGGCAAAGCTGGCATTCATTTGGTCCACAGATCAGTGAATTGTTCAAATACACACAGCTTGCATACTTATTAACTGGCTTAGAGTTGCAAGCATGGAATGGATTTAAGTTTGTGGCAGAAAAATTTATCGGAAATCACAAGTCTGCTGACTGTCAACCTGCAAATCGTGGATAACATGGTTCAAGGCTTGGCGGCACTTTGCATTATTGAGTGTTAAGATAAATTTTATAAACTCTCATCTTGACTATTACCGATCAAATTTAGGAGCATTCAGCGAGAAACAGGGTGAGAGATTTTATCAAGACATGTGTGAAAAGTGAGTGTAAGTATCGTGGCCTCTGCAATGAATGTTGATATGATGGCCGACTACTATTGGAGCCTGAAGGCCACTATTCAGGTGCTGAACATTGCAGAAACTCGAGAAAGAGACATTTTAAAGGCATTTGACTAAATGATGGAAGACTTAAGTTTAATTTTCGCATAAAACTGGTGATATTTTCATTAAAAGATTGTAAAAATATCATGAATTGCATGCGAAAGTATTTTAAACTAAACATGAAAATTTTTAAACTCCTGACCCTTTGAGTTAAAACGACCTACATATGAAAGTGCCAAGAAGGAGATTGAGTTATATGAGGGCGCTATATCAAATTTATTACTATTTTTATATTCAGAAAGAGAATTCCAAAATTTACTTGAGCGATCTGTTAGATAGTAAACAGCTGACGCAAGTTTGCATTTGCAGGTCAGTTTTGTCTGACCCTGCATTATTATTTACCGACATGTGTATGTGTTCGCACGCAACTAAGGCCACAATAATTTTTTTTCACATGTTCTGCCTCGGTCGTAATGTGCCAGCCTATACTATTTCTAAATTTTGCATACATGAATACATCAAAGTGTCATTTTCTCTCAAGTGCATCGTCAGCCACAGACTTCAGACTTCACAGATGAATTAAGAAAAAAGCAAAGGCTGCTATCCACAACAAGATACGCAACGGCCATTTTTTTCCGTTCGAAGCTCAAACCTTGAAATATAAAGTGAACTCGCCGCTTTAACTAATTCAATTTATACCTGACGCAACTCCTTTTTCAGTCTACTTTTAGGCATGATAATAGTAATAATGACCATAAAAACCACATGGCCCCCCAGCGAACCAACTCTTTCAAAGCACTTCACTCGTTTTTAAGAGCGTGCAGTGGTTTCTCTTATCCACGGCGGCGATAATCGCAGTGCACGACTTAAAGATGCTTGTACTTTTAGAGTAATTGACAAATTCGGGTCTAGCCCCTCGAAGTCTGGCGCGTGAGTAATATTTGCGGCACCGGTACACTCATGTAACTGACAACACAAAAATGACGATTCTCACTGACGGAGCAAAGGCGTTAAAGTGCAAATTCGGTGTCATGCACTTTCCGTCCTTTGATCTGTACCTAGTCTGATAAAGGGCAATTAGTTTAAGAGAGCGACACTAATACGCCAATTGAGGATATCGCCAATTTTTTTAAGCTAGAAGTTTGCTTTGCTGTTCATCTAGTGCCGCTCGCGCGCAAAAGGAGCGCATTAGAATGACGAGTTACTTATGGCTAGTGCTATTGATAAGTTCTTTCATCTGAAACAGCACCTCGCACCAGTGGTTAACTGAACACATTGCAATTGCAATGTCTACCATGGAATAGGTTGAAAAAGATAACCTACATCATAGAAAATTTACCGTCTAATGGAATAGGACTAAAGGAGTCTCTAGTAATTCATCGTACCTTACTCCATTTCTACCTTCTAATTTTACAGAGTAAAATCCTATGATCAATCCAAAAAAATGCTGGCTTTGACCATTAGCCTTTACTGCTCAAAACTCTTCTGAAGGCAATGAAGCATGTGAAACTTGCTGCTGGCTGAGAATCTAAGTCGAAAAGACGCGATATTGGTGAGCGTTGAGATCATTTTAGAATTCATGTTCGACAACTTTTCAAACTTGAATAATGAAAATAGTACCAAGCTCATAGAAGATTTGAAGTGTCGCGTTAAAGACCTATTGAACAAGGATGGATGTCACGAACCTCTTGCCAAGTCTCACAGATCCATCGTCCATCACGTCAAAAAACACGCTACATCTTCCATGAAACCTAGCGTCTCTTTTATGTGGAGTAAACGATTTAGAAGTTGTCATCGAACACCGGTCAAATGATGCTGTTATTATGAACCTGTTGCTTCAAGATGAATTAAAAATTGGCACTTTAAAAAGATGGATTATCAACTGCAGTGTGAGGGCGAGATAGTTTCAAATGGCTCAAGCACAAATTCAGGCTCTTCTGGAACTCAGGCCAGCTCACTAAAAAGCTCTGGATATTGAACAATGCAATTTTATGGATTAAACTGACATCAGCGGATGCTGAAAGAGTGCTTTCGGTACGTACGAATTGCTGTACAAAACTAGGATGGCGCCTCTAAGACAATTCACTTAATGCACTTGTATTCTTGAAATACTATTATAAGAAGTAAAAAAGAATTGACATGGAACTTATCGCGAAATAGTACAATAAAACTATTTTCATCGTAAACAAGCTATTGACTATAAAACTAGTGACAAAAGGGAAAAAACAGCAAAGGCTGCTTTCGACCACCAATTGTTGAAAATTTAAAACGGTAAACTACTGTTTTCAAAAATGACTTTAAGAAACTCGTGTTTCAGCATTTTCAATATCCTTTCTAACAGAGCCGTAGCGGCTATCCCTTCGCAGCCCCCACCGTAGGGCCTAAGTGTGGGCAAGCGACTATAACAGGATTTTCACCGGTCATTTTCAGATCGCTGAAAACCCTTTAGATACTTGCTCAGGACTACCTTTTCTAACTATTTCCAAATCAGGCTAGGTTTCGTACTACCCGCTATTCTGACTCAAGTTGCTTAGGTTAGCATCAAACTAAGGTAAAAATGTTCAAGACAGCACCTTCGAAGCCTTCTAATCGCTATTACCGGCACTGCAACGCTCCCCGAAAGTACAAAATTCTATATGAATCTGAAAACTTACTTTCCTAACAGAATCTTTCGTATCCTCGTGAATTTTATAATGTGCTGATTAGTACTTACAATATGCATTTTATTGCTGGCGAATTGGTTAGATTCTTCGGGTGCACAGGTAGAGACAGACGTATACTTCAATTACGTACTACATAAGCGAAATTATTATAAATTCTTGCCGTTCGGTTGTGTAAACTCTCTGGGGTTCATCGATTTTCAATATCATATCTTCAGAAGAGAAAATCGCAAGGTGATATTGGTTACGTGTCTCAGGCAAGCTACAGCTAGTGTGGTCATTGTAATTAAAGAAAACTATTGCCGTGTAGAATAGTAATACATATACCGAATCAATGCATCTTTTGTGCATTACGGCTAAAAGGCAGCTATCTTAAATACATATTTGATCAGGTCTCAGTTAGCATAAACACTGTATTTTTCACAGAAAAGCTTGGATAAAGTAATTCAAGCAATGCAATAGCCTAGAAATAGCGATAGAACTGTGTAAAATATATCAGCATTCCACAGCTGACTACTCTAGGGCCGTTTTAAGGTAATAATATTATGGCTTTTACAGAGCAACCTGTGAGAGCTTAATTTCTGTTCAAGCAACTTGTAGCTTGCTGCAAGAGGTCCAAGAAACCAGGTTAGCAGACGAGAGCCGTGCTTTGGCTAGCATACTTTAGAGCAGTCAGGAAGAACATTCGGGGCCAGCGTGGAAGCCAAAGTTGAAATAGGGGTAGAGGGCATCACCAGCAAAATAGTTTGTGAGGGTAAGATCCGGAAGATTTTTTCTTTAGGCAGAGCCAGACCCGCAATCAACTAAAGTTATATATTTAAAGCAAAAAATCATACTGCTTATTCGACACGAAATTGGCGGTGCTTCTTCAAATTAAAATGAGACACGGTTTCGTCATCGTTGACGGTCGCAGGGTGGGCACAAGAATATCGGACGCCCCAAGTCGCTGCTCCGCTGTAGAGATTCAAATGCACCTCCCCTGCCTCAACTGGTCTCTGCCAGTGCTCAGGGCCATCGGGACACGTAGGACCTCTGGTCAGTAAGTGCAATACACTTCTCCCACCGAAATATACAGTTTTCTCTAGGTTTAGGCTAATACAAGCTGCACATAACCCCGCAGATTGCTCCCTTAAGTTCACAAGCTGGCGAAAAAATTATGGCTCAATATCAACGACTGACTTCGTGACAGTCCTGGCTTGAAGACATTAGTAAGGATAAAAAAGAGTCAGCACGTTGCTCACATAATTTGCTTAGTTTGAGGGTATTGTCCTTTGTGTGCTTATACTTACTGACACTGCAATTGCTGTCATTAACCAAATGACACGTTCCATGTCGAGTATTCGATTCGTAAAATAAGTGGTAATTATTTTATTCTCATCAGAGCGAAATCCAAATCTACGATTATTTCTAGTTTCATTATTAGTATTAATGAGGAGATTTGAATTTTATATCGCAATTAGGTAACCTATTCGAACTAGCTAGTCTTTTCAAAAAGTTCGATTGCTCAGTTTACCTTAGTTTGTAGAAGCTTAAAAATGAATTATAAGGCGGCCAAAAATGAGTTATTAACAGGAATTAATTTCTAAACGGATAGTGCCTTAACTAGTCACTCTGCATCAAATATCTCCGCACCGTTTTTACTAACAGCCATATCAAGAAAATTGAGGGCCGTGCATAAGTTCTTTTAAACTAAATCAATTACGGCTAAGATTAGTAACGAGTACAACTTTTGCTTTTCATGCCAACTTACACAACAGTTGGAGATTAGGTTATGAACAGTTAGATTTGTATTACATTTAGAGTCATTTAATGCCAATCTCTTCGCAAGAGTAGTCCTTCGTTTCATTACTTTGCTCAAGATTGTTGTAATATATAACAAAAAATCGCTGATAGATTACCGCTCAGCAAAGAGAAAGGAGTCCTTACCAAACCTGGAAACTCCTATGGCGCTCTCCAAGAGGCTAGAGCTTAACCAGCATATTTTTAGCCACTGGATCTTAAAATGGGGGGGTAAAAGTCTTAGCAAGGCTTTAATGCAAACTCTCAAGCCGAGGTGAAATGGCTGAAGAATTGTATGGTACTTGACTGCATGGAGCTCCGCCAGCACAGTTTGCAAGGAATAGATATGTTAGGCGTGCTGTATTTATAAAGAACGACTCAAATTTGGGAGATTCGAAAAAAGCGTTGGTCACGCAGGCTTGTGAGAGACTTCTCTCGCCACAATCGATTGTGTTCGGCATTAGAAAAGAGTCAATTTCTTCAAGTCGTATTGGCTTGATATCACTGATATTTTCTATCCTTACTTTCAAGGCAGAAACGATTGACTCATGCATGAATTTCAATGCCATCACTTTATAGTGCCAGTAGATTATAAAGCAATAATAGGAAGCCTACTCATTATAGCTAACGAAGCATTTTAAATGCCCAGAGTTATATGACGTAATCACAACCAGCAGTAGAGGTTTTTTCTGTTTTTTTGAGACTAGTTAGTACAAATTCTGCACGAGGATGGGCTGACAATTATTCCCTTTTATCATACAGATGAAATACTCAGTTGGGACTTTTAAGAAGATAATGGATTACTATCAGCAATATCGCGACCAGGATCTTCAAAATTCGGCAATTTGATATTGAAAGTGAGCTACGATATCCGTCCTTTAACCGTTACAGTAAAGTATAAAAGCTTCTACACCGAAAAAAATAATCTCAAACTTAAGTAAGCACTTCTACATACAAATAAATATAAAATGAGCTGTGAGACGTTGGCTTGGGACTCGTCGAAAAGGTCAAGTTCTCGTTCATATCAATGGAATAACTTCTCGCCAACCTGCACTGGCTACCAGTCAAGCAACGGATCGACTTCAAAGTTTTATCACTCACTTTTAGGTCACTTCATTCTTTGGCCCCCGCCTATCTCTCAGATCTACTCCCCCATCAGGCCAAGCATCGTACCACCCGCTTTTCGGAATCCAACAGTTTACCACTACCTCGTACAAACCTCAAATCCTTTGGAGACCGTACATTTAGTTCGTGTGCTCACAAAGCCTGGAACTCCCTCCCGACTTGCTCCAGAACATCCCCTGACTTGACCACATTTAAAAAGAACTTACAAACACACCTATTTAGGACAGCATTTAGTGGGTCCCTGCGATTCGTCCTTGATGTGCTTATGTGTGCTGACACTACGCATGCTGCCACTAATCACATTTGCATGCTGACCCTGTGCATGTCACCCCTAACCACCTAGTTCATGTTGTTTATCAAGCATGACATCGCTCACGATTCAATCGCGTTTCCCTTTGCAGCAAATGTGAAGCCCCTAGGAAAAGATTGAGTTCTCTGAGGGCGCTTTATCAAGTGCATTATTATTATTTTTATAATTCTTTTGAGGTTATTGTTAAACATAGTTCATTTCATATTGGGAAATGTGCGCGACTATCCATTAAGTTATTGTTTTGATTTTACGATACTAACGAATTCGTAAGGACAACCTTCAATTGGGTGCATAGAAACAATTAATGATGCAATCTACCCTCACATTTTATAAGCGAAGTGGTAGCAACTCACATTCGGAAGCACGTGCATCTGTCATTGGTAGTGGATCATTATCTAAAATTACAAAAGAGCACAAATAGTTACACCACGACAAATTTCCAGCAAAGCAAAGTGAATCAATAACTAAGTATAGATTAAATAGTTCCCAAGTCACTCGACTCTCGTACATCATAAAGCAAAGCTTCCTTAGGCTGAATCTGAAAGGCAGAGATAAAATAACCAGATAAAATTTGACGCTCTAACAACATTCAAAAGAGCATAGCCATAGACATAAACAAATAAGAATTTCGTTAAGCTATTCCATTTTGTTAGCAATGGTTTCGCCTTATTCATCGTACAAAGTAAAGACGTCTATCCATAAACTACTGCGAAAATCAACCACATTTTTAGTAGAATACGATGATGTGTACAGTGATAACGTATGGGTTGTCCCGTGAGTTAGAGTTAAATCTAAGCTGTATTTGTTTAATGAAAATAACATCTGGCGACTTCCAGGATCGAAGGACTTTAGTGCAAGGACTAAGGTTATTAATTGCTTCTGCAGATCTCGGCAGTTTAAATGACAAATGCAGCTCAGTATTTTTGGCTTAGTAGTGGTACTCATTCCAAGGGGAGGGCATCAATCGTCCAAAAGGCTTGGCGGACAAGGAGGAAAATAGATCGAGAATGAACCGCTAGTTAAATAGACTACTGGGTAGAATGCAACCACCACTCGATTAGGATTGAACTCGATTGGGCAAGTACATTTTAACCAAGCTAGTGCCTTTTCTGTCACACTGACCGTCGGTCACAATTGTTTAAGTGAGATATCGCGACCAACAGACTCAAAATGCTGCAGATAGATTAATCAGTACGTGGTTAGTGAGTGAGCTAACCACCCTTGAACGCTGTTTAAATGCATTTTTCACATGTAAGAGAGTAGGAACAGTCGAGTGGTGTCGCTTTAGTACCTAGCGAACTTTTTAAAATTACAACTGTCTTATGACTAGCTGCTTAGCAACAATGTCTCTACTATTCAATCGTTTCGCCAATCTTGGGAAAAACTAAAAACGAGACTAGACAATAGTTTGCTAGGGACTGTGAATAAAATCAGGATTTTATATTGACTCAATACATTTGAATTCAGTACTATACATTAATTTAACGGTGGGAGATTTATAAGGCTTAGGAACAACCGTTTTCTCAGAGAATCACTAAATCCAGGATTTACCGCTGGAATAGATTTTCGGCCAGTGAATAGTAGAGAGGTGTTGGCATAGAGTCTTCAGGTTACGAGCTGTTTTTACAAAACCTTATCATTTTATATACTTTGTCTACAAAAACGTCCGAAAATGTGTAAAGAAAAATTAATGTACATAAACACCTGCTACTAAACATTTGTTCTATTAAGAAGTAACTACATATATAGGCTTGAATGTGTGCATTTTGTTAATGAAAAATGTGGGTAAACAACGTGGCCAAACAGACAGTGCATAGGAATATGCATATGACAGTGAGAACTTTTAGAGCTGTCGAGCAAATTATTCAGTTTCTTATAGATTTTTTAGTCTGACCGGAAAGTCTAAACTTGTCATGCTAGAAAGAGAGCCTAGACTTACTAAACTGTAACGCCAAGCACTCCCGAGAGAGGGGCGTGCGTCACCACTGCTAACATGCAGAGCCCACTACCGAGTGGCGGTTCGGAGGGCAGGGTGTGAAATATGTCGCTCGCCCCGACCGCAGCGTGTCAAGCACGATTCTACTTATCTTTACTTAAAGCAGCAAGGCCATTGTTGTGGAATAGATTAAGTTACAAAGCACCAACAGGAGATTTTACTAAGCTGTATTCGTAGGCACCCAAGGTTAACGAGTGTCCAGTTTAGTCTTAAGACATCGCTCCTCGAAAACACTAACTAATGCAACCACACGGACCCCGTCCTATCTGCAGCTCACTCTTACTGGGACATATCCGCCCCAATACTTAGTTTAGCTGCATCTATGTTCATGCACTAACCACATTGACAGAGTGCCCGAACAATAAACTGCATAACTAATGGTATATTTTCTGGCATGCAGTCGCCTCCAAAGAAGTCTCTAATGACCCGATCATCACTTTAGAGGGTCTCTGAAAAAATTCTAGCTGATTTAACAACTAATTTTATATAGCGACAGAAGAGCCCGCCGAGCTAGTTTGGTCCAGTGGTTATCAGGCGCTCTCCTCGACTGAGTTCTGCGAGGTCGTGGGCTCGAGCTCCGAGGTATACGTTAATCACCTGAATAGAGATTAAGTTCTCTTAGGGTGCTATACAAATGAATTTTATTTTTATTTATATTTATTTACGGCTATCACAACGCTTGCAACGGCAATAAATTAAAGCCCACCGAAGGATTCGTACCGATAACCTCGGTCCCGAGGTCGTGAAAAGCAACCGCATTACCTAGTGAGCCATCGCGGCTCAACATAAATCTTAACTAAACGAGGCATTCACACTTATCGTCCACATGGAGATGGAAAAACATAGCTTCGCTCAACAAAAATAATTGCTCCCTTCACCTACTACATGGAAGCAGGTACCTCTAAATTCTAACACTCAGAGACAGGATCAAGGGGTCCATTCCTAGCGTGGCAGCACCGTCCGTGGAATTGTTTCTCAAGGCCAGGCAGCACCTCAACGTCTACAGTCAAGGAGGTCGCTAATGACCTCATTTGTCGCTCATATGCCAATCAAAGAAGACAACTAGTCCTGTAGATCATACTGATACTGTTCTGCTTCTGCAATTCATGGATCTGCTGCTGCCGTGCATAATTAACCTAATAAATATGTCCTTGGCCTCAGGTCAAGTCCCTTAACCTTTAAAAAATGCTGAAGTCAGGCAACTACTCAAGAAACCAACACTGGACCGAGAGAACTCGAGCAACTTTCGCCAGGTCTCCATTCTACAGTTCCTATCCTAGACACTGGAACGAGTTGTGGGAGACAAGCTAAACTCATACTTTAAACGTCAAACCTTTCTGGCAAGTTCCAGTCTAGTTTTAGAGCTAATTATTCCAAAGAGTCGGCATTGCTTAGGCTATATAACGACTTACTTCGGACTGCAGACTAAGGTAGAGTCCTTCTGCTTGTTTTGCTCACTCTTTCGGCAGCTTTTGATACAATCGATCACTAAGTCCTTATCGAGAACCTCTCATCTCGCCTGTGCATAACTGGCACTGCATTGCAATGGTTCAGATCCTATCTCAGCAGGAGATGCCAGAGGATTGATGAACCGACACAGATCGTTCGATGAACGAACCTCTGAAGTTCGAGGCCCCTTATTGCTCTGTGCTTGGTCCGGTTTTATACCCTTCCCCTTGCCGATGCGATTACCTGACACAATCTAGACTTTCACTACAATGCAGATGACACTCAGTTGTATTTTGCTTGATCCCTCCGATCTCCGTAGCACGTCGAATTCTCTTAACTCCCTTGCTGCATGCATGGATGACATTCTCACATGGATGGCATCAAACGATCTTAAATTTACTGATGATAAAAGCAACTTACTAGTCTTGGGCAAACCTAATGCGATTCAGAAATCAGAACAGTTAACAATCACAGTCGGCTCTGCCAGCATATGCTCTATTGAACCTGTACATAATCTAGGTGCCCTATTCTATGTGACCTTCATTAGACGACCACATCAGCTCCATAGTCAAGTATGCCTACTTTCAGCTACATAACATTGTAAACATTCGGCCTTGTTTAGACAGGGTTACCACTTCTAAATTGGTCGATTCATCGGTGGCATTACGTCTTGACTTATGTAACTCACTGCTTACTAGTCTATCAGCCTGTGCCATTTGACACTTGCAGCTTGTGCAAAAAACTGCAGCAAGGCTTCCCTTTATTGAGCATGGCAGTTGCCACATCCCAACACTTCTCGCAACCTGTGCTCGCTCCCAGTCATGCAAGGCATGTCAATGCAAGGCAGACTTCAAGGTTCTGTCACACACTTTTAGCTCCCTTCATTCTTTGGCTCCAGCATACCTATCAGATATACTTCTCACCAGGCTAAGTATCGTACCGCTCGCTCCCCGGAGTCTAATCGTGTACCTATAGCTCTTACGAACCTCAAATCCTTTGGAGACTGGGATTTTAGTTCGCATGCTCCCAAAGCCTGGAACTCACTTACAGCTTGCTTCACGACATCGCCTGACTTGACCGCATCTAAGAAGAAACTATAAACGCATCTATTTATCACGTAATTTATTTATGTGGTTATGTGTGCCGACACTGTGCAGGCTGCCACTAACCAAACTTGCATACTGACACTGTGTAAGTCACCCTAACCACGTTATGCTTGTAGTCATGGAGCATGCTACCATGAAACATTCGATGATGCTTTCTTCGCAGCAAATGTTAAGTGCCTAGAAAGAGATTAAGGTCTCAGAGAACGCCATATTCAATGCATTATTATTGTTGTTGTTATAATGTGACTTAATGATTCGGCAAGCATGCAGGCAAAGCAAATACACACGCACAACGACACACACACACACACACACACACACACACAACCACACACACACGAGCACACACACGCACACACCCAACCACACGTGCACACACAACCACACGTACACACACAACCACACGCACACACACATGCACCCACACATTTGCTCACACATGCACACAGGCAAGCAGGCGAACACACATGGGCACAGAATACGAGCCCCAGGTGCAATACGAAGGTATTCCTTGTAGTCCACTGAATACCTTATTCGGCCGAGTCCACCAAATACGTAACTCTGCTCATGCAATGCAACAGGTGAGATAAATCATATTATGCAGTAATATGAGATGGTAAGCCAAAGCACATGAAATGGTCAGGGTTAGACATCTTTTGTTATTAAGTGATCTAGAATTTAGCCATCGATATGAGTCGAATGACTATTGTGTTGGATAAAGCCAAAGTTGTCCAGACTGCCGAAAAATCAACAGACTTGACTTCTGCTAAGATCATTAATGTGAATGTTAAGAGTCTGCATCAATTGGTAAAAGCCTGTCATTTGATCATGAGTTTTTGAGAAGCTACAAAAACCCTTACGTACTCCAGGTTAGACAACTCACAGATCACATCACAAATCACAGGCTATCACAAATAAATGAGGTACGGTATTTATGGGTATGTGGTGACAACTGATTCAAACCTCGGCCTATTCGAAAAATCAAATTGCCCAAAAAACCTACTATCTACATACCTATCTAGTCATTTTAAATGTAATGGTCTGAATGCACGAGAAATTGTAAGGAATCATTTATTATAAGCTACCATCAGATCATGACGCCACCCACGTCACCCTGAGAAAGAGTTTAAAGAGCCCTTGATGAAATATCTATCAAAACCTATCAAACCAAAATGTGAAATGAACTTTTGCAGTTATTCTAAAGGATATCTAGTCATACATTTGAAATTCCCTTTTCATCATTCAAGTATTGGCGAGAAATGGAATTTACAAGATACCAAGCTGTAATGCAAACTACGTTACCTTAAAATCAACAAGCATGCAGCACAACAAGCTGCAAACCTATTCTTTAAAGTGTCAAGATTCAAAAAGTTAACATGTGAGATTCATCTGGTGAAGAGATCGGTAATTTTCTTTTATAGATGTGGTGATTTCAGTTTCAATTAAGGTAAGACTTTGTGTTCTGAGAAATTGCTTAATGCTTTAATTTCGAATGGAAATTGTAAAAGCTCCAGTTCTCCTAAACGACATTCTAGTTTGTTGAAGGTAGCCTATAAAAATTCTTCCCTTATGGGACCAGACAAATACTTTCAGTAAATTCTTGCCATTTACCCTGAGGCGAAAACTGACAGAGATAACTGACAGAAAATATGATACACTATCCACGGGTAAATTTTTAAGATTGGCCCCTTGGACTGTAGATGGCTTAATGGCAAATAAGTTATATTTTTTCATTGCATTTTTCTAGAGAGATAAATTAGGGTACAGCTTGAACAATGCAATTCCTTCCGGCACTAAAAAGCGGCCTGGGGCGACTCCTAGCCTGGTGTGGACCTTCACCTGATTTCTCTGCGATACCTTCGGGTATTCCGCTGCTATCTTCGCTTTGACTATTTATGAGCCGTCCTCAGATATGCTACACAAAGCAAGACCTGCATAGCATAAAGTTCGATGTCGCCATTAGTCGATACCTACCAGCGGGCCTTCTCCTGAGGGTCAGTGAGAACCTTTCTGCATCATGCGTTCGCCATATCCACAGCTCGGCTATCAAACGTACAACCCGTAAGTTTAAAGCACTGAATAGTGCTTGTTGCGGTAGTAGCCCACCCGCCGTAGCCCAGCACGTTATGAAACGTCGACCGGCGGCCATCACTAAGGTTCAATTCAAATTTGAAGGGCCAGCGTCCGCCGGGCCGGATACAAGCAGACATGAATACAAGCCACATTTTCGCCGTCGCCCAGTTGTTGGAGGGCCTCCTAAATTCTGCCTATTAAATGTCCGCTAGCTAAAAACCAAGGAGTTACTTATCCGCGATCAGGTGGTGCAGGAGAAGCTAAATGCATTTCTGCTAACCGAAACTTGGATGAGGCTTTGTTCCAGAAGCTGTATTTCTGAGACCACTCAACCCGGGTTCTCATTCTATCAGTCCATGCGTTCAGACAAGGTTGGTGGCTGGGTTGCAATTGTTTTTCGCTAACCGTTTGGCTATATGATGTGCAGTTTTTCGCATGGGCCATCGTTTGAATCGGTTGCAATCAGGTCTTCATCAAAGACAATGCCGCTCACGGTTGTGACATACCGGCCTCCTTCTGACTGTCTAAACTTGTTTATAGAGGAGTTTCAGAGTTCCTGGCTAAAATATTTGTATGTGACAGGCCGTAACTGATAGTTGGAGACTTCGATATTCACGTTGAAAACCCTAGCAACAGACAGATCCGTTCTTGTCTTGACTGTCTGGAGAATTTGTTTTGGTCCAACACGTTAATCATACCACCCACGTCGGTGGCCACATTCTAGATCTCGTGATCACTAAGGATGTCCTCCCCACTGGCCTTGGGATGGTGCCCACTGACTCTCTCAGATCATTGTTTGGTCTCGTTTACTGTTCTTGCTCCCTTGTACGTACAGGAATATGTCGAACTTGTCAAACGACGTAACTTACAAGGCATTGATATTGACAAGTTTTTGAAATCTGTTTTTGATGCAGATCTTCTTGATCTGCATTCAGACTCGACCGGCAGCCTTGATACCCTTACTGATGCCATGAACATGAAACTCGGGAGTGCTCTAGACAAACATGCTCCAGTTCATTCTATCCGTGTTCAAATTCGTGGAGATTCCTTTAAATTTACAAAAACTCCTAAAGATGGATCGGGTTAAGGGCAAGCTTGAACGTCGTTTCAAGAAATCGGGGTCTGATGCAGATCTAGTCAATTTCAAATACTTCCTTCGAGTTTACACCAGTTCTTCTTTTTTCATACGAAAGCTGAATTCCTGCCAGTCGGATCCTAAACAGATTTATAAGACAGTAAACTATTTACTGGCCAATGCTGTGAGGTGTGATTCGCCAGATGTTAAAGACTCAGCCGAAAAGATTTAAGCTTTCGTTACTTGAAAAATTCTGCACATTCATGCCTCTATTAAGCCCCCTCCGACTTAAGTAATCACGGTTCCACTACCTGTGACCTTCCTTAAGAGGTTTCCGAGGTTTCTGCATGCGATGTGGTTATCTTGATAAGGTCTAGCAAAAAGAGCTCGCATCCTGAAGACCCTATACTTTCATCTCTGCGGTCTTCACTAGCAGAGCAGCTTAGACTTGCCATAAACAAGATTTTTAATGCATCTATGGGGAAAGGGGTCGTCCCCAAGTCCTTCCAATCGGCAATCGTTCGACAAATACTTGAAAAGCCTGTATTAGATACAAATATCCTTGTAAAATATCGCCCAGTTTCCCTTCTTCCTTTATTGTCAAAAAATCTTGAAAAAACTGTTACTAAGCAGCTGGTTGTACATATCAAAAATAATGAAGTGATTTAAAATTTTATATCAGGGTTCAAAAGGCATCAACCCACTGAAACCGGTCTCCTCCGTGTTAACAATGACATTCTACGTGGCAACAACGACTGGAATGTCACTGCCTTAGCTCTGCTAGATCTCTCCGCAGCCTTCGACTACCATTGATCACGATGTTCTGCTTGAACGATTGAGAACAAAGATTGGTCAGGCAGACGAAGCACAAGCGTGGTTTACATCATACTTGTCTGATCGCGTTCAATCCGTGTCATGTGGGGGTCTGGTCTCACACACGAAACCAGTTACATGTGGAGTCGCTCAAGAGTCTGTGCTCGGTCCCTCGCTGATCTCCATTTCCGCACAACCTCTGGGAAAAGTGATTAAGGCCCATGGAATAGGATATCACTTTCATGCTGACGATAATCAGTTGTATTTGTTATTAAAACCGTCGGAATCTGATGCAGCAACTGAGAAACTAAATGCTTGCCTTGCCAATATTCAATCCTGGATGTCGGAAAACTTCCGGAAATTAAATTATATAAAACCGAAATGCTATTCATAGGACACCCTAAGCGTTTGGCTGGATTAAAAGGCTTTGTTCTTCCAATAGTTGATGCTATTGTGCGACCATCTCCTCGTGCGGGAAATTTGGGTCTTTTTTTTAATAAATTTATAACAATAAATGTATGTCGTTTTCGACAGCTGTCTACATTTTAAAAGCTTCTCTCAGAAGACTGCTTCTACAGCTAGCCATCACGTCCGATCCCTACCCATGATTAGGAGCTCTCTCCCACAGTTGCTTGTAAAAATTTTAACTAGCTCCTCAGTTCTGTCTCGCCTTGATTATTGTAATTCGCTTTTGGCTGGGCTACCAAAGAAAGCTATTAGGCCACTGCAGCTGACTATTAATATGGCTGCAAGGCTAGTCTTTAAATACCAGAGGTTTGAGCACGTGTCACCTTTACTAAAAGAGCTAGCATGGATGCCTGTTGAGCAACGAATACAGAGCAAAGTTCTCAGGCTGACCCACAAGGCCCGCCACGGCTTGGCTCCTTCATACCTAGCTGAACAGCTGCATCAGTTTCAGCCTGTTCGCGCCATCGGGTCCTGTGTGGACAATCAATTAGCTGTTCCGTTCCTCAGCTTAAAGACCGTTAGCGACAGAAGCTTTAACTCGGCAGATCCTAGACTTTGAATCTCACTCCTACAATTCTTATGCAACGGCAACTACTCTCCTGCTGCCTACTATGGCTCATCCTTTTCAGTGGTCCTGAGCTGCTACTTCCATGCTACTCACTACCTCAACTGCTCTCCTGACTTTGCTATGCTTCCCACCTTCTCTTTGTTGCGTAAGACGAAGTCTGTTGGGTAGCCGTGATGGCACACTAGGTAAGGCGGTTGCTTTCACGACCTCGGTCCCGAGGCCTAGGGTTCGATTCCTGCGGTGGGCGATCCTTTATCGCCACTGCAAGCGGTGGTGATAGCCTTAAAGGCTCTTCGGTCGCTATACAAAAAGAGGCTGTTTAATCAGCTAGGATTTATTAATTTAGTTACCGAATGCGTACCAAAAGCCGCTTAGGCTGTGAGTGCTCTAAACAAAACTCTCCTGCTTAACAACCACATGGTCTTGAGGACTTTGTGGAGTTACAGACGGAGATACATTGCTTAACAGTACAAAAAGTATTTGAGTTTTATCCGTTGCCTTGTTTGTAATCTAGACTGGCTTCTTGTAAAAGATATCAAATTACTGTACCCCCGAAGAGGCAGCGATGATAGAAAATTCTTGTATTCGGCCATCGTGAAATTATAAAAAACATACATAATAGTGCCAACACCATCAAACTAAGCACAACAAAACTCACTGCTAAAGAATCAACACCCAAGCATACTAATGCACATTGTATGCAATATGCAAAAGCAAAAAAGTGTTTACTTAACCAGAATTCTTAAAGCGAATATGAATGCACTCCTTGTCACTGGTTATTAGGACCTCAGGCTAGTAACATGTACTGATGAATGTACAGATAAGCAGGCAAAGTACACAGGAACAAACTAAGACAAATTCACTGAGGACAATGGAAAGGTGACTGGGCAATCCATCCTTTGCCGAGACATATATGCTGCAAGATCACAAAGAACCAGAAAAGCTACAATGGCAAAAGGCCCAGTCACAAAAGATCAAGTCGACATGACATTGACTTCAGAGACATGTGATAACAGCAAGAATGAAGTAGATTGCAATAAGATGATGGGAGCTAAATAAAATGCAGATAGGGTTTCAGTCATGAAGAACTAATGTTTAATATTCGTAAACACGGAGTTTCTCGTGGTGGGAATTAACTACACTGATAAGTTTCAAACAGGTCGTAAGCAGTCTTAGATTCATAGTCCAACGCTAACAAGAAATTTGAAGGTCAACAATTCTCGCACCGGTTTGAAAGCTCAAGTCACCCGTGGCGAAAAGAAGGAAGCGATAAGGCAACTTCGCTCGCTACCAAGCTTCTACAGAGGCAGCTATTCTGGCAAATCGTTTCATCCGTTGTTCATGAAGCGACACTGATTGACAGTTGAATACACTGCAGGCAAAGACTTAAGAATCAATATTATAGGTCATATGCATTGTAAATTAACACATACCATAAATTATATATATATATATAAGTATTAATATTACATTTATTAAATTATAGTATATATATTACAATCGTATAGAGCTCAATAGATTACTAGCGGTCTTAGCACCGACACTTTCCCAACGAACAGGCTACACAGGCTAAGAAGGCTAAACATGGACAGAGCTGCTTAAAAATACAGGCAATAAACGCCACTTATTTGATAAGAATGTCTTATCACCGTCTATACTTTTCAAATAGATACCCGTTTAAGTATGCTCACTTTGGTAATCAATGATGATGACTGGCTTCGTCTGCGTCGTTTTATTGGCAGTCGTAATACTATCATCTTTGGGTTGCACGGAAAACATCAGCACAGGAGCATCCTGTTCAGCACCAGCTGCTGCAGCTACAAAGAAATCGTAATAACGATCGAAACCACGATAATATATTATCTTTTATATAACAATTACTATCAATAACACAATTTTGATAATATTTAGTAAGTGATTATAGAAAAAGCACTACTAGGGAAAAATTACTAGAATCTGATAGAGCTAGGAGGTATGTTCGAAGTAAAGCCAAATTGTAAAAATAGCAAGGCAAAAGCTACTGACTCATACAGTCTTCAAAAAAAAGAATAGGGCAGCCAATTTTTCATTGTCTTTATATGACTTGAAGACACGAGGACGTTGTAATTGGCGCAGCAGATCTGCTAGGTACGAAGATGTGAAGCCATAGCTAGCTTTGCATGTCGGGGTAAGGATTTTGCTGCAAATCGGCTCGTCTACCGGTAGCCACCGATGCTCTGTCAGCAAAAAATACATATTAAACCTTTTTTTCTCACCAAGCTTCAACCATATAGGACCATCATCAACGGTAGAGGTTTCCCGTTTCTTCGATAGCCCGGCCAAAACTAAGTTACAGTACTCTAGTCTAGAAAGACCCAGGGAACTATTAAATATGTTGCCAGCAACCCAAGCTGGGAGTATTTAATCCTAAATATAGATAGAACTTAATGGTCAACCGTGCTCGCCAGATTAAAACTGCCATAGCGCAAGCATTAGTGAAAACAACACTAACGGTAAACTACTACCTCTTGAAGATAGTCGTACGACCTAACCAGAGATTGCAAAGTTAATTGTCATCGTAATGATTTTACGGTTTTCTCTGAGAAGCTCTATTAGGTACATGCTACTGCTTTCAGTAATTGCAATAAAGACTAGAGTAGCATTCGGATTGCACACACGAATTGAACACTATAGAAAGCCAATGTATTAATTCGAATGCCGAGATTTCATTGATGCGGTTGTGGTATTTTTTCATACATACAACGGGAGATAAAGCTGGTTTGGCTTAGTTAATGATGCACTTGATAAAGCGCCCTCAGAGAATTCAATCTCTTTCTAGGCGCTTTACATTTGCTGCAAAGGAAAACGCTATTGAATGGTGAGTAATATCATGCTTGATCAACAACATGAATAACATAGTTAGGAGTGACATGCTCAGGGTCAGCATGCAAATGTAGTTAGTGGCAGCATGCACAGTGTCAGCACACGTAAGCACATGAAGAACGAATCACAGGGACCCACTAACTGCGGTCCTAAATAGGGTAGTTTTTAAGTTCTTTTTAAATGTGGTCAAGTCAGGGGATGTTGTGACGCAAGTCGGGAGGGAGTTCCGGGCTTTGGGAGAATACGAACTAAATGCACAGTCGCCAAAGGATTTGAGGTTTGTACGAGGTATTGGTGGTTAAGGTGCTCGCCCCGACCAAGACCTAGCCGATGTCACGAGCTCGAGCCCCGAGGCATATGTGAAGCGTCTGATTAGCGATCGAGTTCTCGTAGGACGCTATACAAATAAAGTATATTTATTTATTTAAATACTGCGATTAGTATTTAGCTTTTTCAAGGCGGTACATACGTAAATTATATTACGTTTGCATTCTGTTATTTCAAAATCGTTATTACTCAGTTAGTTCATAACTGTATGAATTATTCAATACGAATTTTCAAAGTGGCTCATTAAAAATTATATTTCATACCTAATCGTTTGGTAAAATGCTGAAAAAACTGTGCAAGATATAACAGCACATAGAGTGCTAAATTTAATGCCTAGCAATATTAGCCCGCACTTAAAGTGCTAAAAGTATACCGTGATCGATCAAATGTTGTATTGGTTACGATGCTATTATAACTACGCCACAATAATTTAAGGTTATATTGCAAGAGACAACTCGGAAAAGCCTAAGCAGAATTATCTCTTCGAATTCTAGACTTACGCCTACCTGCACTAGTTCCCAGTCATGCAACGCATCGAATTAAAAGATTGGTCTCTCACTCTTAGGTCGCTTCATTACTTGGCTCCAGCCTGCCTATCAGATCTCCTCCTCCACTAGGCTAAGTGTCGTAAAACTCGGTTTTCGGAAACTAATTGTTTACCTAAACCTCGTAGAAACCTCAAATCCTTTGGAGAAGGTGCATTTAGTTCGTATGCTCCCAAAGCCTGGAACTCACTCCCGAATTGCGTCACAACATCCCCTGACTTGACCACATTTAAAAATAAACTAATAAAGCACAAATTTATCACAGCATTTAGTGGGTTCTTGTGATTCGTCCTTTGTGAGCTTATGCATGCTGACACTGTGCATGCTGCCACTAACCGTACTTGCAAGCTGTCCCTGTGCATGCCTCCCCTAATCATATTATTCTTATTTATTGAGCATGCTACCACTGACTATCCGATCGTGCTTCCTTTGCAGCAAATGTAACGAACTAGAAAGATATTGAGTTCTCTGAGGGCACATTTTCAAATGTATTATTATTATTTCTTATTCTATGCTGCCGAACCCTTAAACTCACATTCGACTGACATCAAGACATCTGCTTGCCAGATACAATTTAAAAGAAGCTAAAATGCACCTGTTTTTCTCAGCTTTGGGTTAGACCTTGTAATTTGTCCTTTTTATGCTTTGAGTTATTGCACTGTGCATGCTTTTAAAACTTGCATGTGCATGTTGAAACTGTGCATGCTCCATAAACCAATTTTGTTCCCCACATATGGATGCTACCTCTAATAATTTAATAACAATAATATTAATAGATTTGTTGGAGCGGCCTCATATAACCCGATCTCTTTCTAGGAACTTTATATTTGGTACAAATGAAGCGCGATGGAATTGTTAGTGGTAGCATGCTCAATGACAACAAGCATAGCATGGATAGAGGTGACCTGCACAAGGTGGGCATGCAATTACTGTTAGTGGCAGCACGAACAGTGTCAGCATGCATAAGCTCACAAAGGACGAATCACAGGAACCCACTAAAGGCTGGGCCGAAAAATAGCATTTTTGTCTAAGCAAGCCCGAATTTTAGCGATTCTATGAAGCTGAAAGAAGGCAGACTTGACTGCTGATATGATGTGGTCATATAATATGAGGTCGCTGGAACAAGACGTCTAGATATCGTGCAGATTGAACAGGAGATATGCAGGAAGAGCCCATGTTAAACCGTAGGTTTTCCGATTTCTGAATCTGAATACTTGGTTTGCCCATAACTAGTGAGCTGGTTTTAGTCATTAACTTTAAGAAATTTTGCTGCCATCCAAGTACGGATATCATCAGTACACATAGCGAAGAAGTCGAGAGAATTCAAGGTGCTGGAGAGCTGGGAGGGATCACAGCTAAGGAATAACTGCGTGGCATCGTCTAACAATGAAAGGCTAGATTGATCTTGCTTCCTTAATAAAAACATGTTTAAAGCCTCGAAAGAGATCAAATTCTTTGAAGGGGATTTAGAGACTAGTAATAGTACTTTAGTTGTTAATATTTTGATAAAACTGCCTGTTTCGTTAGCACCGACATCATGCCAGCTTTAGCTTTTATCCCCTCTGCCTCATGGTTTGGAGCCCCTAGATCGAAGCTGCACACCGTAACTTTTCTTTTATCTCCTCTCGAGTCATGCAGCTTTGAAAGTAGTATGGAATCTCTTAGTGCAGCATTCACTTGAAAGTCCTACTTTTTTGTCAGATTAGCCAGGTGCATAAATCCTATTTGTGATTGTAATCTTTATTCTCATTTCCATGCAATTTCTGGTCCCTAAGCCATCCTATCAGAAACCTTTAAGGAACCTCTTATCACTAGGGGCATTTATTAAATCTTTTGTATAGGCTCATAAAATGCACTCAAACTCAGTTAGGTGATTCGGTCTCTTGATTTCACATAAAATATTAGAAAAGATTGCCAAATGCTAGCAGTTAGCTTATGATACTTGTATACAATGCCTGCATTAAATATCTACACCCCAGGTGCAATTGGTAACCTAATGGGAAGGGGGAGATATTAGTGGCATTTGAAATCCTTCCCACTTAAGTCCGATGGGTTGGTTACCATGCCGCCATTTCCGGCTGAGCAATTAATAGTTAGGTGTCGTGCATAGTTTAGCAACTGCAGTCAACCCCAAGAAACCTTCGGTAAACCAGCAGGTAAGATTAAACGGCACAGGGCCTTCCCAATGGCCACACACAGCTATCTTGATTAGGCCCTTTCCCTCAAGGTTGAGAGACATGTGTATTATTAGGTTCAATACAGTCTGGAGGATAATGCTAAGGCACGTCCCCGATTGTCAGCCCATGTGGTACGTTACTCCCACTACTTCCCTAAGACAGACTAAGGCTTAACTTATCTTTGCTGCTGCAGATCGCAAATTGGTGCTGGATTAGACGAAATATTGTACGTTAGTTTCACTGCTTAATTTAAATTGGTCTTGCCGTATGAAAAAAAGAATGTGCTGTTATGACTTCAGAGCTCACAGAAGATTTAAACCTGGTTAGTGGCTGTCAATAAAACCAAATAATTAACACGTGCTGTAAAATCTGAAGCCAGGAATAGCTGGATTCGTAAGGGGGTGCTTTGCTCGGTTTGCACAGAAAATAGGAGAGAGCAGCACAAGCACCATGGCCTGTACTATCACATACGACAATTTGATGGCTGCTCGTACTGAACCATAGGCAGTGAATCTGGTTTTCTGTTGATAGCACATACAGCCTGAATAGCAGCTGCCTTTGCATTTTCGATTTCTTAATAGACACTTCGCTCAATGCTGCACAAAGACATATGAACAAATCTTATCTGAACCTTTGTAAAAGAAGCATTTTAATCATTTTTCTTGTACTTGCATTTTTGTTCATTCCTGCTAAATAGGGGCGTATTTTCTGGAACTTCTTCCTTACCTGCCTTTCTCGACCGATTCCTGGAGTTATGTAGATTCTGTGCTTTTTACAAAGCCAAGTGTTACCAACAGCCCACGTAGGCCATGCTGCAGCAGCACGTGAACTTGATTATCTTCGAAATAAGCACATTCGACATTTGAAGAGGCCCTACCCCTACAGTCGATACTAATGATACGTAGGCATTGGAAGTTCTATTATAATTCCTTATAATTTTATTATTGATCATGTGTGTGTTACCCATGGACTTTCTAGGTGACTAACTTATTACCAAGGAATAGACAATAGGCTATCGACGGCCGGGCGAATGGCTTTGATAAAGGAAGAGATTCGTGACTGGGGATAATTATAAATAGGTAATTTGTGCGGCAACTTAAGAGGGCCTAATCTATATTGATGTGGCTTTACAACTCCCTGAAAATCAATCATTGAACAAAGGCTCGTGAGAATCATGGTATCAGGCATGCAAATACAAACAAATTTGCCAGAGTGCAGGTGCCAGAATGGATGTTGCAAAATAGCAAGCGAAATTTTTTTTGTTTTTGTGTTGCCTCTTTGCCCTAGGCGACTCTTATAAAAATTTTAAAAGACGTCATGCACTCTGGCACCAAGAGCACCTTTTTTACTGTTTGAAGAGCCAGTATACGTCAGATAATGGTTCAAATGTAGATCTAATCCAGAGATGAGGTCCATAGTCGAATGCTGCTGGCAATGGATAGAGAGTAAGTCATTGCAACTTTGGGATCACACAAGGTTTGCTCATGACTGTTAGGCAGTCTTACTATCATGCAGCTTCAGAAAGTTGGTAGCCGTCCACTGCCTAAGGCGTCAGTGCATGCCGCCAGGGTAGTCGGTCAAATGAAGAGCAAGGTGTAGAAGGATCGAATGACAGGTAGAGCATGTCGTATCGGCATGGAATAAATGCCGACGGAGTTTTTGGTTATTAGCTGGGCCACCGAGCTAGCAACGTGGTTGTATAGAGGTTAAAAGAGCGAATACTGAATTAGTCATGCTTTAAAGACTTCTTAAATAAGCGACAGTAATTTACATCTACAACTCTTAGATCACTTACTAAGGTAGTACATAACCCACTATTAAACAGTATAGTGATACAAAGGCAGGAAAAGAACACCAGAGGGGTGCAGAGCTCACAATTGTCATGTGCAGCCGATAGATCACGAGAGGCAGTAGAGAGGCGGTATCCTGTCCACTATTCTTCAGGTTAACTCCTACTACTGGCCGACATACCCCTTAGGGTGTATGTTGGCCAGTAGTAGGAGTTATCCCCCAAAATGGCCGTCAATAGGGGGAGTTGTCCCTCCAAAAGCATGTTCATAAAATATTTATGAAGACCAGTAACCTGATTGGCATGAAAATTGGCACGAAGAACACTAGTAGCATTAGCTATCATTTAATATAACATAGCTGCTGTTTTGACCTCCTGATGACCTTCAAAAGTCCAAGGTCACGTATGGCACTGCTGGTAAAAGGCAGCTCCAGTTTTCAGATCAAAAAAATGTTTTTGTAGAAATATAGCAAACCACTCAACAAATGCAAGACGTTCCAATGGACACTCTCCCCCCCACAAAAAACTTTTTTTTAAATTTGACATCTCAAACTGTTGACTGTCATTACGAACACAGCCCACGGACACTATGTGACAGGCACATTATATGGATACACACCCATCATACATAGATGCACAGGTGGGGAGTGTGGAGACAGGTGAGCTCCACCTATATTCCAAGTTTCACACAGATCGGCCCAGTATCGAGTTGTACAATGTACCAGGTACCAAGTACTACTGTTGTGACAGCACTCAGAGAAGCCAACTTAAGTTGCCAAAGCATGCAGGTGACATGGAATGACAAGTGTTACTTTTTTGTCGACATACAACATCAAAACACATACTTAGGAGCATGTACTTCGAATTTCACGTTGATTGGGTCACAAGTAGCCTACCTGTGACATTTCAACGCCATGTGAGTGAAAGGATGACAAAGGCTTAGCACGACAAACACAGCCAGTTTTGACGAAAACAAGTTTATCTACTGAGGTCCAATTTGCATGCGAGGAGGCTGGAATGATTATGTAACTACAATCAATCATATCCTCCAAATTTATAAGGTTATCGGATCATTATTTTAGGATATGACATAAATGACAGCAGGCATTGGACTGTCGTTTGCAGATAAACTTGAGAACTCCAAGCTGTAACCAGGAGGCAGCACTTGGAAATGGTATCATCGCACGAACGTTCAATATTATTCAACATTCAACATATTCAATAAATATATAACTATGTATCTTAGGAATAGGTCAACCTAACAAGATCCTTATACAGCCTAAGCAGATCATATCCGCGATAGGTCTCATACCTCAGGCCGGCAATCCAGGCTACAGCCGGGCGGCTCACCGGCATTCGCCAATACAAATATCTAACTATTAACGACATAAATGAGAACTTGAAATCACCTAAATTTCCTTGAATAGAAATGAATCAACATTTTCAGATTGGCTTCCAGTAAACGACGCGCTAGTTCCATCCAAGTCACCACGCTGACCGGCCGCGGGACAAAAAACCACTCGCAGCCGTCGTCTCGTGTGTTATGGCGGCTACAGGAACTGGATCAGCTGTCCCAGGATTCATGCGGTGCCATGATAATTGACTCCTTAGTTACGGAGGCCCCGGCAGCAGCAAATTCTCAATACATTATCCCTAATGTTCGTCTACTGGCCGAATGACAGCCACTTCCGGTTTGTGATCCGATGTAAACATACCAATGTAAACAGGTTTCTGCCAAGTAAATAAGGAATGGGCCATGGAATGCCGTTTACCGCCGGTTGCTATGGACGGGGCAGGGAAGCAGAAGCTGGACTATGCACCCTGCCGATAAGGGGTTTACTCTTTTATGATCTTGTTATACTACCAGTCGGACGTGTAATCTTGAGGGGCGTGTCATTTCCGGGAAATTTTACGTTTTATCATTCTCCACAGTTATTTTTGAGGGTCTGTTTACGGCTGAGTAGCTTATATTCCTAGAGTTCACCATGAAACCGCAGCTCCAGCTCAGTTATTTGTCAAAGAAAATTATTTTGTTGAGCTCACTGTACGACTTCCGGTTTAAATAAGTCTTACATAATAATTTTATTGATCATGTTCCAGTCATCTTACAACCACCAAAATTTGAGCTTGCATTTATAACTAGTTTATCTTAAATACGCGAATTTCAAAAAAATTGGCCATTTTTTTGGAACCTACCCACCTTATTTCGGAGGCTACCCCGCATTTTTTTGGAATTGCTTGCACCAAGTCCCAAGTAACACTGATCTGCAATTTTTTGATTCTTTGCACAATATAAACTTCTTAAATTTGCTGAAGTAATCGCGAAATAAGGTAATAATAATAAAATTATATTATGATAATACTATTTATATTATTTATCATTTGCTATTTATTATTATATATTATTTATATTATATAATATTATTTAATTATATAATGATAATATTAATAATATAATCATCAAGTAAGCCCAATAAGGGCTTTCGCTTTTCTAAAATGTGTGCATATTTATGCCTCACTTTGATTTATTCGAGCCGAAAAGCATCTCAAATTGTGCTAACTGTGCCACGGCATGAAAAAATGCTGAATTTCACACAGGGGTAGCATAAAGCTTTCTCAAATCAAATAAGACAGAATTACAAGTTATGGGATAACCTAATGTTACGCATAACTTTGAAAACTTGATTCGAAAATAATGTGCTTGACCTTATTATCACCACTACCATTCTCACTCATTTATGTTGCCATCTTCCAAAGCAACCATGAATGCCTTACCGAATCTGCTCCACGCTCACGCCTGCCTACCTTAAGATAAGTACAGTCAATGTAATTCGGCACCGGCTTGGGCAAGGCTATAACAGCCAAGCTGGCTCAAGCGTTTGGAAATTTCCATCGAGATTTCTATGGACTTCTGAGAAATAACTTAAAACAGTTGGTGCACAACTAAGCAGCTAACCGTGTCTGTCATTAGAACATCAGATGCTGCTTTAAGAACTTCTCAAATACCTACACTGGTCTCCCCATCCAACGTAGTATCGGTTTTAGTGAGGCTCTGGGTTAAGATGCTCGTCCTTGACGATTAAGGTGGTGGATTCGAGCCCTGCATTCGTGAAGTACCTGGATAAATGTCAAGCTCTCTTAGGGTGCTGTACAAGTAAATTAATTATATTGTTACGTTACTTTAAATTTCCCAGGTTCTGTCAATGACTGTTAGCTACCTTCATTCTCTCGCTCTTGTCTGCCTCTCTAAAATAGTTCCTAAACTAGGTTCACATCGTGGAAGCAGCTGTGGATCAACCTGTTAAACTACTACTACCTGTTAAACTACTACCTCAAAGCAATCTCAAGAGCTTTTCGGAGAAATGTAATGTAATGTATCTCTTTCTGTAACTCCACAAAGCAATAAAGACTACATGAGTGTTGCAAAGGAGAGTTTTGTATAGCACATTCACAGCCTAAGCGGTTTCGGTACTCATTCAGTAGCCAAAAAACTTCGTATCACACAACAAAGAGAAAGTGGGAAGCATAGCAGATTCAGGAGGTCATTTAAGGTTGCAAGGAGCATGGAAGTAGCAGTTTAAGACTGCTGAGAACGATTAGCCCTAGTCGGCAGCAGAAGAGTAGTTGTCGTTGTGAATGATTGTGGAAGCGAGTTTCACAGTCAACGACCTGCTGAGCTAAAGCTTCCGCCACCAACGGTCTTTAAGTGGAGGAATGGAACAAGTAATTGATTGCCCATCCAGAATCCACGGGCACAAGGAATCTGAAACTGGTGAAACAATTCAGCTAGGTGCGAAGGAGCCAAGTCGTGGCCGACCTTGAGAATCAGCCTAAGAACTTCGCTCTGAATCCGTTGCTCAAACGGCATCCATCCTAGTTATTTTAGGAAAGGAGACACGTAGTCAAACCTCTAGACTTTGAAGACCAGCCTTGCAGCCATATTCATAGCTAGCTGCAGTGGCCTAGTTGCTTTGGTTGGTAACCAAGCTAAAAAGAAATTGCAAAAAAACAAGCCGAGACAGAACCAAGGAGCTGGTTAAATTTTGTGGAGACCGCTTAGGAAGACAGCTCATAATCTTGCATAGGGGTCGGATGTTATGGCTACTTGCTGCGGAAGCAGTTTTTATGAATGAAGCTTTTAAAATTGAGGCATCCGTCAACAATGAAATCTAAATTTCTAGCAAATGGTGATGGTCGCACAACAGAATCGCCTATTTGAACAGCAAAGCCTTTTCATCCAGCCACACGCTTAGGGTGTCCTATGAGCAGGAATTCGGTTTTATCTTCATTTAGTTTTAAGAAGTTTTCCGACATCCAGGATTGAATTTTGGCAATGAAAGCATTCAGTTTCTCAGTTGCTGCAGCAAATTTGACTGCTTGAATGATAAATACAGCTGAGTATCGTCAGCTTAAAAGACATATCCCATTTCATGGGCCTCAATCACTTTTTCGCAGAGGTTGAGTATAAATGGAGAACAGCAAGGGACCGAGGACGAACCCTTGAGTGACCTCGCAGGTGACTTGTTTCGTACGTGAGACCTGACCCCCACACGACACGGACTGAACTCGGTCAGACAAGTAATTATTAAACCAAGCCAGTGCTTCGTCTGCCAGATCGATCGTTGTGATGAATAGTTCATGTAGAACACCGTGATCAATGGTGTCGAAGGCAGCTAGGGCAGTGACATTCCCGGCATCGTCGCCAAGCAGAATAACATTGTTAACACGGAATAGAGCAGATTCAGTCGAGTGCTGCCTCTTGAATCATGATTTAAATGTTTCTGACATTTCCTTCTTTCAATATGTTCAACCAGCTGCTTAGCAACAATTTTTTCAAGAATCTTTGACAGGAAATAAAGAAGCGAAACTGGGCGATAATTTGCAAGGACCTCTGTATCTAGTCATGGCGTTTTAAGTATGGGTCAAAAGATTTCTAATTTCAAAGTCTTGGGTACGACCCCTTTTACCAAAGAAGCATTAAAAATCTCGGTTATGGCAGGGCTAAGTTGGTCTGCCAGTGAAGACCACAGAGATGATGGTATAGGGTCTTCAGGAGACTAGCTCTTTTCGCTAGAACTTATTAAGGTAGCCGCATCGCTTGCTGAAACCTCGGAAAACCTTTTAAAGCAGGTCACAGGTTGTGATTCCACAATTGCTTTACTCGGAGGGGTTTTTAAGGAGGCACAAATGTGCACCACGTTTTCATTAAAGAAGAATGACAACTTTTCGGCTGAGCCGTTATTGTCTGGGGAGTCAGACCTCTTAGCACTGGCCAGTAAAGTTTTTACTGTCTTTTAAATCTTTTTAAGGTCCGACTGGCAAGAATTCAGCTTTCGAGTGAAAAAAGAAACCCTGGCTTCGTTAAGCCTCCGGTTGTAAACTCCCGGTAGCTAATATGCTCCAAAAGCCTGTACATCACTAGCGACAGACGTTGCTACCGAATGACTTATATTGTACTGCCTTGAATTATGCAAAAGCTACAAACCTAGCAGCAGTTTCTAGTAGAATTCATTCTTCACATATGAAAAAAAGAATTTTATGCTTTGGTATCAGTCACACGAGCACAGGCACACAGACACACACACACACACACACACACACACACACACACACACACGTGAGTGTCTATGTGTGCTCGCGAATGCGTGTGCGTGTGTGATCTCGAGCTAATCGAAAATTCTTACTCACTATTTTACTAGAGATAAATTGGTTCTACAGAGATTTAGCTTTATATAAGGTCACTCACATATTTTCTGATAACTAATAGCAGCCCCCAGTCAGGGATTGGTGGTATGATTCAAGCTATTGAAGGAAATGATGGTCTTTCTTGTAAATACATTACTGAACCAATGGTCATGCTGCAAGAGCATGAAAGGAAATATGTGGTAATATACCATTGCAGGAAGATTCTTGTTTTTTGGGCTGTCCGAAAACGTTGCCCAACAGTCGAGCGACAGAACAAACCCATAACAGCTAAGACAACTGTCTAGCATATTTGGCCTCTAGAGATTATTTAATTCTACGAAATGAAGTGCAAGTTAGCATATCCATGAAAAAAGGTTTCTATTACAGTTTCCTTGTCTGCTGCAAATAGTCACATTTCGCTGTTTATGCCTTTAACCTGTAAATATTATCCTCGGAAATAGCCACTGTACAAATAAGTTATCGTTGCAATCAGACTTTAAGAACTAAACCAAAGCCATACTTCAGTGGCTTTTGAAAAAGACTAGGGTAACCAGCATTTAGGTAAGCTAGGAACAATCAAAAGAGGTACGAATATTTTTGAAGCACTTCAGATTCACATGGCAAGAGTTAATCATAACACAGATGGAATTCAGTAGGCCAAAAATAAAGGACGAAGTGACGTAGCTTCACAATCCTTGGAGGCAGTGCAAGAGCATGATTGCGAATGTTACTAAACGAAGAGGCTGAGGCGCTATCTGAGGATACTTCTTCAGTGAATACATATTCTTCAATGAATGCATACTGATTGCATATTAGGGTAATTCGAGGCTTTGCTTTGGTTGCACAGTTAAGCTCTGCAACTAGTGGAAGATGACTTAACAACTTCCCCCCAAAGAATGGTACCGCTAGGGGGCAAGATATTATACACACAGGTGACATGTCTTGAAGTGCCAGCTGTCTTCCAATGGTCAAGAGCAGGCATCACCAGAGTATCTCTTCTTGTTTTGCTCGATCTTTTGGCAGCTTTTGATACCATCCATCACAAAGTTCTTCTACAGCACCTCTCATCTCGCCTGGGCATCACTGGCACTGCTCTGAAGTGGTTCAGGTCCTATCTCAGTGGGAGACTCCAGAGTATTGACGTGAATGGACAAAGATCATCTGAAGTACCTCTAAAATATGGAGTACCTCAGGGCTCTATGCTAGGTCCGGTTCTTTTCACGGTTTATACTCTGCCTCTTGCTGATGTGATTGTCAAGCACAATCTAGGCTTTCACTTCTATGCGGATGACACTCAGTTATACCTTTGCTTTGATCCCTTCCAGCCTTCGAGCACCTCAAATTCTCTCAACTCACTTGCTGCATGCATTGATGACATCTGCACATGGATGGCAGCAAATTTTCTAAAAATAAATGATGATAAAACTAACTTACTAGTTATGGGCAAACCCAGTGTGAATCACACATTGGAAAGGCTGAATTTCAAAATTGGCTCTGCCAGCATATCTCCAGTTGAATCAGCTCAAAATCTAGGTGTCATATTCCAAAGCGACCTCTCGTTAGACGACCACATCAGCTCCACAGTCAAATCTGCCTATTTTCAGCTTCATAACATTGCTAAAATTAGGGCTTCTTTGGATAAGGATACCACGTCCAAGTTGGTCCATGCATTTGTGACATCCCGTCTCGACTTCTGCAACTCACTGCTTACTGGCCTACCAGCATGTGCGATCAAGCGATTGCAGCTGGTGCAAAACTCTGCAGCTACGCTTGTCTGTCGTGAGCGTCGCAGTTGCCACATTACTCCACTTCTCGCCGACCTGCACTGGCTACCAGTCAAGCAACGGATTGACTTCAAGGTTTTGTCGTTCATTTTTAGGTCTCTTCATTCTATGGCTCTAGCCTATCTTTCATTTATACCACCCCATCAGGCCAAGCATCGTACCACCCGCTTTTCGGAATCCAACAGTCTGGAAATACCTCGTACAAACCTTAAATCCTTTGGAGACCGAGCATTTAGCTCGTATGCTCCCAAAGCCTGGAACTCCCTCCCGACCTGCGTCAGAACATCCCATGAACTGACCACATTTAAAAGGAACTTACAAACACACCTATTTAGGACAGCATTTAGTGGGTCCCTGTGATTCGTCCTTGATGTGCTTATGAGTGCTGACACTGTGCATGCTGCCACTAACCACATTTGCATGCTGACCCTGTGCATGTCACCCCTAACCATGTTATTCATTTTGTTTGCTTTTCAAGCATGATTTTACTTACCATTCAATCGCATATCACTTTGCAGCAAATGTAAAGCGCCTAGAAAGAGATTAAGTTCTCTGAGGGCGCTTTATCAAGTGCAATATTATTATTTTTATTAGTACCCAGTGCATCACTCACTGATCTGACCTACTTATTATTCTGGGCTTCACGGTTATCTACTATCAATACTGGAGAGTTTATATCAAAGTTCTCACACTTGCGAACAGAACTTAAACCAGCCAACATACGCAAAAATAGTTGCAACAGATGAAAAATTATTTAGATAGTGGCTGCCTAATAAGTAATCTTTTAATTAAATATTAGCATGAAATCGTAGGCACTTGCAACAACATTATGTCCTGCCGATAGAAACTAATCGAAGCTGGGCTTCGGACAATGACTGTAGATGCTGTGATATCCGTACAAGCTAAGATAGCATGAACAGTTCTACCACGGCATCCTGATATCCTCTGACCTTCTGCTTTATTCTTCAAATAGTCTCAGCTGCTAGATACAATTATTCAACAAGACGCTAGCCAAGGTCTCAGATGAGATTGGACCTCTGACTAAATGGCAGGTTGACCCCCCCCCCCCTGTAGCTATCACCGGCACGAAAAAGGAACGCCAAGATTTTTCGTAGCAACATCGGTCAGTGGGAGAGAATAGCTAGAGAACAATGATTTTGAAGTGTGAAAACCAAGTGCATGCCAAGGGCTCCCCAGATGACCGCCAGCCGTTTACATCTACAACCCGCTAGCTCTCGCTGAGCAAGGAACTAAGCCATTTCACAATGACACGGGTATAGCTAGGCATATACAGAGACACCCCGGACGTATCAGGTGGTCAATAACGCAAATTGCAGTCGATGGATTCAGGAGATCTAGCTGAGAGGCCCTACCCTAATTAGCATCACTAAGTTCATTGTAAGCCCGAGGGATATCAAAATTTGAGGATTCGTTAGCACAATGATGAATGTTTAGCAAGAGCGGGTGAATTAAAAAAATAGTTTCTCGGTCACCGTTGATTGAAGGGGCTTAGATACAAAGGCATAATAAATATTGGACAAAAATTACTTAGTAAGCAAGGTGTGGTATGGAAGTTGTATGGTTTCAGTAATAACCAGCAAAGTATTTATAATATGTTAGGTTTATGTACAGTAGATTATGGCCTCTCCTGAAGAGAACCAATTGGAAACGCTTTAGAAGACTACTGTCTTCCTAATATGAATATCAAGCCTAGATAGGAGTTCAGTAGATAGTGAAAAGTGAGGTAAGAGCAGGTTAAGGCCGAGAGGAGTTGAAGTGCTTTTCAGACCGCAACTAGGGGGTCTAATTAATTTAATTTCGCGAGTCCCACATCCGTTTTATGTGACAGAGGAACAAGCTAGACAAACATTGTGCTACTTGAGCCTGGGGATTATTGATTGGTTTACTTGGTACTTGCATGGTTTTATAGTTAGTGTTAACATTTTTGGGTTACCCTCTGCGATTTCACTATTTCTTAAAAATGCTTTTAAGGAAGCCTTATCGTCTATGCCTATTTTATGATTCCTAACAACACAAATATATTGGCCTGCTTAGACAGGGACACGGCCAAATATTTGTAGCATCATGTCTCAACAATTATAGCTGACTGATTGTAGGTTCACCAGCCTGTGCAATCAGGGTCTCAGATTTAGTGAAGAACTATGCCGCACAGCTTGTCGATCGTGTGCGTTTCAGTTGCCACAAGACACAACTTCTCACCGTCTGCAATAGGTCCCAATCAAGCAACGTATTGACTTCAAGATTTCGTCACTCAATTTTAGGTCTCTTGATTTTTTCTCTCCATATTACATATTCGTAAAAGTTTCTTATGTAATCGTAACAGAATCTAATCGTTTATCTATACCTCGTATAAACCTCAAGTCCTTTGGAGACCGTGCCTCTAGTTCGTACGATCGCAAAGCCTGAAGCTGAATCCTGACTGACGTCGCAACATCTACTGACTCAAGAACATTTAACACTACACCATTTTATTGATGCTGACACTGTGCATGTCACATCTAGCCATGTTATGCTTGTTGACACCGTTTATTATAACAATAATAACAATAATACCCTTGATGAACCACTCTCAGAGAACTCAATCTATGTCTAGGTGCATTACATTTGCTGCAAAGGAATTTATGTTGCCACAAATCATTTGATAAAGCTTCCTTAGCAGTATGTGTAAAATGCCTTTATAGTTCAGGTTCTCTGATGGCGCTGTACAAGCTTAGTACTATTGTCATTTGTATTAATATTATTATCACTAATTGAAATCTTTTGGGGATCGAGGCTTCAAATAGTGCTAAATGAAAGTCTCTTAGTTGCACCTTGGTATGGGTATCTCCTGCAATGACCTTGCATCTTCTGTGTGTAAGCCAAGATAATTCTGTTCAGGTCAGCTTTTCTTTTGCAGGGGGAATGTCCAAAAATGGTCAACAATTTTTCCGTTTTTGGAAATTTGCTTATTAAAAGACAAACTAATTACAAATGCAATCTCAAATTTATGTGGTTGACAGGTGATCAGAACATGGTAAATAAATCTATTTTTAAAGCCCTACTTATACCAGAAGTAGTACATCGAGCTCAAATTTTTTTTAATGAAGACCACCCGAACCGAGCGTTCGTAGCGAACTTTGTGAATATAAGTTACACAGGCCTAAAAGGACCCTCAAAATATCACTTCAAATAAAAAACGTTTGAATTTTAAAATAATGACACGCCGCCTCGAGGTCAACCGTCCAACCGTTGGGTATAACAACTATAAAGCCTAAACCCGATATCCGGGCGTAGTCAGGCTCTCGCCCAACTCGCCGCCGCGTGCGGCGAACGGCATTCCAAGGCCCACTTCCTATAAACTGTCAAGAAACGTTTACACTGGTACGTTTACATTGGCTCACAAACCGAAAGTGACTTGTGTTCAGCAACTAGACTATTGTTAACGATAATGTACCAAAAATGTATTGGCCCGGGGCGGCGGTAACTTAATCAGTCAAGTACTGAGGCATCTACTGAGGCCATTAGCGACGTGCTGCCCAACCGGCCGACGCGGTAGCTGTGGCCTCTCAGTTGGTGACTTGGATTAAAAGAACAATAACAATAACAATAATAAAGCACTTTGATTGAACTAGCGCGTCGTTCACTGGGAATCATTTTGAAGAATTTGATTCCTATCTATTCATTGAAAATTGAGGTGATTTTGAATTCTCATTTATGCGGTTTGTAGGTTGAGATTTATATTGGCAAACGCAGGTCAGACGGCCGGATGTAGCTTGGTTTGACTGACGGCGGTAAGAAAGCTATCGTGCCTGCCATGTGATATCTTGCTTATGTAATATCTCCGATAATAGTGATCTGATCAACTGAAATTTTGAATATGTGATTATTGTGCTTACTTATCATTCCACCCGTCTCGGGTGCATATTGGTCCCTGGTATGTAGACCTATTTAGACGGCGAGCTGGCGTTTTTCGTACAACACGTTTGGTCATAATGCTGCCAAGTTGGCGTGTAAATGTCACACATATGCTAATAACGATCGAATCGACGTGCAACTCAAGTTATAAGCTTCTTGATATGTGATTCAAATTTGTGTGACAGTAAACCGAGTGACTTTTGATCGTGTGCATGCTTTAAATCATCGGTTGTCTTCAGGTGAGTTTTCCCAACACTTCACTGAAAAAACTGGGAATATCAATGGAAAATGCAATTTGCTAGCCAGCGATGGCAAATTGGGAATATAAGCTTGCCTTGGCGAGTTACAGCCTCTGACAGCCTCATTACGATCGTCAGGTCGTAACTATAGCTGGACATGTCCCCAAAGTCCTTGAACTTGATATGGCAAATGCATGCAAAGTTGACATGTAAAATATATTTTTATTTTTTTCTAAATGTGGTAGGGGAGCTTGGAACTAAGAGTGTGCATCTTTTCGGTGAATTGGTATGTTTCTACAGTACTTGGTATAATGTCCCTTGATTCCCCGCCCCCGAAAACCCTTTTTAAAACAGGAAAAAATGTGACCTCGAAATCTACATGTCATCAGAAGGTCAACATGACAGCTATTGTTAAATCAAAAGATAGATACCATTTTTCTTATTGTTTGTGCCTATTTGCATGCCAATCGTTACATTAGCTTTTGAGAAATATCAATAAATGTGCTAAGAGGGAGATAAATCATATATGGACGGAGGCATAACTCCCCACCCCTCGGCCATCACTCGACATTACCCTTGCTTTCTTTGCATTTAATTTACTTAAAATGCGTACTTTTAATGATTCCCATGTTACTAGTCAGATGACCTACTAAGCAGTGGGAGTGAGTGGTTTCATGTTGCATTTACTAAGTTAGCCAATGCATGATCATGATGATGGTGATGTTGATCATGATAAAAACAATGCATTTGCATGGAACCCTCAGAGAACTTAATTTCTTTCTAGGCACTTTAAATATGCTGCAAAGGAAGCATGATCCGGGATACTTGTTTTGCTTTTGCATGCGGAGTACCGTGCATGTCACTCACCAGTTTGACATTAATTTTAAGCTGACCAGCTTGGAGACTGATTTCTCTAAGAGAGCTGTGCTAAAGACCATGGAATAATCATTTGTTAGCAACGTAGATAACGGTATATAAGAGTTCGAAAAATCGCGAAGATATTTTTTTAGAAAGAAGGGCCCAGGGTCCCTTCAAGGTAACCCAAGAGTTTCATCGGGTGGAATTTCCGATCGAGTTAATGGTTTCAAGCAGAGAAGTAACCCAATTCTCTACCAACACAGCTATTTAAAAAAAAATATTGCGAAGGAAGCACGATCAAACGGTTAGTGGTAGCGTTCTCTATAAATAAAAAGAATAACATGGTTAGGAGTGACGTGCACACGGTAAGCATGCAAGTATGTTGAGTAGCAGCATGCAGTGTCAGCATCCATAAGCATATAAAGGACGAATTACAGAGACCCACTAAATGCTGCGATAAACCGATGCATTTTTAGTCTATTTTCAAAAGCGGACAAGTCAGGAGATGTCACGATGCCAGTTGGGATTGAGTTCCAGGCTTTGGGAGCATATGAACTAAAGGTACGGTCTCCAAATGATTTGAGATTTGTATGGGGTATGGGTAAACAGTTAGATTCCAAAAAGCAGGTGGCATGATGCTTAGCCTGGTGGGGGAGTAAATCTGGGTAGTGAGGGAGTAGTATATCTTGTCTCCATAAAGCCTTGCTGCAAACAGAGAGCAGTTTTTTTTATTCTTACTATTTCAACTGATGTTTCCCGGCATGCTTAAATTTCTCAAATAGTACTGCTATGTGAAAGTATCCACGGCTTCTATCCCTGTTGGCAGGGCGACATTTAAGTAATCCCAAAGTCAGCTGAGCCTAATGGTGCACAATCGCTTATGACGGTCGTAAAGTTATACCTCAGTGAAAGAAACCGAAGGCATGCCAGAATATTTTAGAGGGCGCTGGCAAATTGCAGTGTTAGTACGCCTGCCAGAACTAGCATGCTACCAGGCTCACCACCAAAATGGCTAACAACTCAGTTAAGTTTCAATCTCAGCCTCCTAGGAAGAAGCACAATATCCAGACTGAATCTGTTAGCAAGTGTGGTTGCCATTAATAGAATCCAGCGTGTTCAGATACCCTGCTTGGCTGCCAGCATCCAAACAGGGATGAAACCAATTATTGAGATCTGCAGGCATAAACAGAAGCCGGCTACTCATACCTTAATTTCCGATCGGATACTAAGGACAGCAATATTTAGAGTGCTCTAAGAAATTAATAATACAAATAATACTGATAAAGCATCCTCAGAGAACTTAATATCTTTCTAGGCACTTTATATTTTTTGCAAAAGAAAGACGATCGAATGATGATTGATAGCTTCCTCAATAAACAATAAGTTTAACATGGTTAGGGGCAACATGCTTGTCATTCTGTTGACCCCAGGCAAATGAAGTACGATGAATGTGCAAAGTATGTTGCCACTAAACATACTTACATGCTGATTATGTGGATGTCACCCCTAACCATGTTAAGATTGTTTAATAATAATAATAATTCACTTGATAAAGCACCCTCAGAGAACTTAATCTCTCTCTAGGCGCTTTACATATGCTGTAAAGTGAAATGCAATTGATTGGTAAGTAAAATCATGCTTGAAAAAACAAACGAAATGAATAATATGGTTAGGGGTGACATGCACAGGGTCAGCATGCAAATGTGGTTAGTGGCAGCATGCACAGTGTCAGCACTCATAAGCACATCAAGGACGAATCACAGGGACCCACTAAATGCTGTCCTAAATAGGTGTGTTTTTAGGTTCCTTTTAAATGTGGTCAGGTCAGGGGATGTTCTGACACAGGTCGGGAGGGAGTTCCAGGCTTTGGGAGCATATGAACTAAATGCACGGTCTCCAAAGGATTTAAGGTTTGTATGAGGTATTTCCAGACTGTTGGATTCCGAAAAGCTGGTCGTACGATGCTTAGCCTGATGGGGTAGTATATCTGACAGATAGGCTGGAGCCATAGAATGAAGGGACCTAAAAGTGAGCAACAAAACCTTGAAGTCAATCCGTTGCTTGACTGGTAGCCAGTGCAGGTCGGCGAGAAGTGGAGTAATGTGGCAACTGAGACGCTCACGACAGACAAGCCTAGCTGCAGAGTTTTGCACCAGCTGCAATCGCCTGATCGCACATGCTGGTAGGCCAGTGAGCAGTGAGTTGCAGAAGTCGAGATGAGATGTCACGAATGCATGGACCAACTTGGACGTGGTATTTTTATCTAAACAGGCCCGAATTTTACCAATGTTATGAAGCTGAAAATAGGCGGATTTGACTGTGGAGCTGATGTGGTCGTCTAACGAGAGGTCGCTTTGGAAAATGACACCTAGATTTCGAGCTGATTCAACTGGAGATATGCTCGAAGAGCCAATTTTGAGAGTCAGCCTTTCCAATCTCTGGATCACACTGGGTTTGCCCATAACTAGTAAGTTAGTTTTATCATCGTTAAGTTTTAGAAAATTGGCTGGCATCCATGTGGGGATGTCATCAATGCATGCAGCTAGTGAGTTGAGAGAATTTGAGGTGCTCGAAGGCTGTGAGGGATCAAAGCAAAGGTACAACTGAGAGTCATCTGCATAGAAGTGAAAGCCTAGATTGTGCTTGGCAATCACATCAGCAAGAGGCAGAGTATAAACCGTGAAAAGAACCGGACCGAGCACTGAGCTCTGAGATACTCCATATTTCAGAGGTACTTCAGATGATCTTTGTCCATTCACTTCAATACTCTGGAGTCTCCCACTGAGATAGGACCTGAACCACTGCAGAGCAGTGCCAGTGATGCCCAGGCGAGATGAGAGGCACTCTAGAAGAACTTTGTGATCGATGGTATCAAAAGCTGCCGAAAGATCAAGCAAAACAAGCAGAGACACTTTACCCATGTCTGCATTCCTAAGTAGGTCGTTGTATACCCGAAGCAATGCTGACTCTGTGGAGTGATTAGCTCTAAAGCCAGACTGGAACTTACTAGCAAGGTGTGAGGTTTCGATATACGAGTTCAGCTGGTCCGCCGCGACCCGTTCATTTACTGATGATGCTACCACTAACCATTCGATCGTGCTTCGTTTGCAGCAGATGCAAAGTGCCTAGACAGAGATACATCTGCATCATATAGCTGTAGGGCTTAGAATTTTACCAATATCCTGAACTTCAAATGTAGTTCCTTCGAGGTCTGAAAAAGCACCACAGTTGATGCATTCTGCAAGTATTTGTATAAGTTTTAATAGCAGGCAGATAGGTACTTTCCTGCATCATTTGTTCCTGCATCCCCTAACGGCCATGTGAGACCTACAGGATATCCTGTTTCTGGTTACAGGCATTGCCAACTAAGCAATACCCTTTACCAGTACTTGGAATAAACAGCTGGAATACGAGCATCTGTAAGATCCTGGGAGACCGACTAAATTCACATATTGAAACTTCAGACCTAGCTAGTAAATTCCTTCTGGTTTTAGAGCTAATCAGTCCGTTGAGTCAGCTATGCTTCAGGTGCAAAAAACCTCCGCAGGGAATGGAGAGTTAGGTAAGGTCTATTTGCTTGTGTGGCTCGATCTTTTGGCAACTTTAGATTCGGTTGATCACTAAGTCCTTCTCTTCCACCTTGCCTGGGCATCACTGATACTGCACTGCCATAGTTCAGGTCCTATTTCAGTGGATACTAAAGAGCATTAATGTGAACTTCAAACATCATCCGAGAAGCCTCTGAAGTATGAAGCACCTCAGAGCGCTGTGCTTGGTCCGGTTATTTTCATGGTGCATAATCTCCCTCTTGCCGAAGTGACAGCCATTCCAGGCACAACCTAGGCTTACACTTCTGTACAGATGATACTCCGGTGTACATTAGTTTTGATCCTGGCCCTCAAGCACGTCCAATTCTCTCAACTTCTTTGCTGCATATATTGATGACATCCATGCGTGGATAGTAGAAAACGTTCTTAAATTAAATGATGATAAAACCAACTTACTAGTTATGGGCAAACCACGTGTGATTCGGAATATGGAAAACCTAATGCTCAAAATCGGCTCTGTAACCATATCTCCTGTTGAATATGCACAAAGTGTAGTTGTCCTGCTCCAAAGTGACCATTTGCTAAACGACTTTGTCACACAGTCAAGTCTACCTCCTTTCAGCCACATAGCATTGCTAAAAGTTGGGCTTGCTTAGCCATGGAGCTACATCCAAATTGGTCCACACATTTGTGATACCCCATCTCGATTTCTTTAACTCGCTGCTAGCTGGTCTACCAGCCATTGCAATCGGGCATCTGCAGCTGGTGCAAAGCTCTGCAGCTAGGCTTGTCTGTCGCGGCCGTAGCAGTTGCCACATTGCACTACTTCTTGGCGAGCTGCACTGGCTCCCATTCAAGCAACGCATCGACTTCAAGGTTCAGTCACCCACTTTTCGGTTCATCCATTTTTCGGCTGCAGTGTGCCTATCAGACCTACTGCCACAACTGTCTAAGTACAGTACTACCCACTTTTTTGAGTCTAATCGTTTAGCTTCACCTCATACGAACCTCAAATCTCTTGAAGACCGAGCCTTTAGCTCCTCGTATGCTCACAAATCCTGGAAAAACTTTGACAGGCGCTATGACATCCCCTGACTCGACGATGTTTTACAAATGCTTAAAACGCATCCATTTATCACAGCATTTAGTGGGTATATTTTATTCTTTTTTTTGCGTGCTGACACTATACCATGTTGCCACCAATCATATTTGCGAGTTGACCCTGTGCTTGTCACCTCTAACAATGCTATGGCTGCTGTCATTGAGCATTCTATCACTGAACCATCCGATTATGCTTCTTTTGCACAACATATAAAGTGGTTAGAAAGAGATTAAGATCTCTTAGGGTTCTATATAAATGTATTATTATTATTAAAAACTCATCTATGTATGACAGCATTTAGTGGGCCCCTGTGATTCGTCCTATGTGCGCTTATGTATGCTGACACTGCTGCATGCTGCCACTAACCACACTTGCACGCTGACGCTGTGCATGTCACCCCTAACCATGTTATTCACGTAGTTTATCAAGCATGATACCGCTCACCCACAATTCCATCGTGTTTCCTTTGCAGCAAATGTAAAGTGCCTACAAAGAGATTGAGTTCTCTGAGGGCGCTTTATCAAGTGCATTATTATTATAATAATTATTATTTTGAGTAATGAAGGCTGCTGGTTTTTTCTAGTTCAAAATTAACAACGATAAAATATTCTTTTAGCAGCATAATATAACTAGATTACTTTCTATCAACTTTACATTTCCTAATAGACACACTACTTTCACGATTTATTCTTTCAGTCTTGTCGATGTAATGCATAATGTAGCTTTAATTTGCATATGACATACAGCAGTTATCACACTCACGTCCAGCCAACCAAACTCTCTGAACTCAATCAGACAATGTCAAACTGATATTGCAGTTGGATGGGATCAAGCGTTTTCAGTATGAAGTCAACTTACTGCTTTCCAGACAACCTAGCATTACTCAGTGATTGGAAAGCTTAACCTTTAAAAGGACTAGGCCAGCTAGCAATGTTTTACTTCGTGGAGTGTAATGAGTTACTCGAACATGGGCAGTAGCGACAACCAGACTCAGATTGATGGGCCAGGTGCACAGAAACTTTATGGAGGGCAGCGCATCTGCCACAGCATATGCACGAAAGTTGACTGACCTGCTGCACAGTGACCTTTCACTGGATAACACTAACAGTACTAGGTCAGTTGAATGGCACCTTAAGACCTACTCTAATCTCTATCTAGGTGTTTCACGGGTTGCAGCAAGAGAGTCGGTAACCAAGTGTTAGTGAGATGCACGGTCTTAAGCATGCAGTAGGGAATAGGTATCAAACTTAGGCCTGTGTACTAAAGCAAACAGGTGGACACTAATGGCCATCAGTAAGACTTATTGTTATTAACACGAACTGAATACCTCCAGTTACAAACACCACTGGGGCACTCGTGGTGAGAGTCACACTACTTTCTATTGGTATGTTTAGGGGTTTCAATGAGAAGGAGTTCTGATTAATACACAGGCTGAAGAGGGGACTGGCGGTCTTAGTTTTGCACGTTTCAGCCCCAGAGGTTTCTTAAAACGGTTGAATCTTAGTGAACAAAGAGACTAGCAGTAGATCGCTGACCATTCCATGGAGTAGTACGATCCTCTTTTTGAGCTCAAACTAATAATATGATTTCAATAATTATACTAGTCAATTGCACAGCACCAATAAAGAACAAATTTATAGCCACTAGTTTTGTAACAGGCTGTCAGGGAAGCAATAATCAAGAGTTAAAGACAAGCTAGGTATCATGCTTAGACGGCCAACTTTGTGCAGATGCACAAGAACAAAATGCATATAAATATAATTCATTTGTATAGTGCCATACGAGAACAAAATCTCTATTCATGCGATTCACATTTGCCACTAGGCTCGAGCCCATAATGTCCACCATCAGCTGCATTCCCTTTAAGTCGGATCGAGCACCTCAACCACTAGTCCAAACCAGCATAACAGCTCAATTTCAATTATTAGTATGACAACTAGTTCATTGGCAAAGCTTAAATAACGATTGATTGATCGATAGTATGCAGAACTATGTCTTCTGAAAAGAGGAGTGCTGTAGGCATTGATGAAACATGGGTACGAAATCGGTTATTGGTGAAGCTGTCGGAGTCGGTATATTCAGTGTGTATATTAATGCAGTATGCTAAATTTACTTACGAATGCCTTGGGGGTTGTAATAATAATAATAATACATGTGTATAGCACCTGCAGATAACTTAATCTCTCTCTAGGTACTATACATTTGCTGCAAAGGAAGCCTGATCAAAATTGTAGCGTCCTTGCAGGATTTATGAGCTAAGGCGTTCACACGGCTAAAAAACATACTGTTGAGACTGCAGTTTGGTTGCTATCGCACATAGCGCAAAATGCAAGCCGACGACCAGCACCACCAGTTTATTTTGCTACTAACTGAGCAAAAGGAAGCATGACTCTCCTTGCCCCCTCTCTCCAACTCAAATCTCACTCCTGGACCGGACTGCCCAACGATACATCCAACATCTGTTCATGGGCTGGTTCGTCAGGAACAATACCAGCCTGCGTCCAAGCCACATAGGAGGCCCACCAGCCTGTCCCAATGATAGCTGTTCACCGGCAGGTGAGCCAAGGAACAGTACCAGCCTGTGTCTAAGCAATGTCGAAGCCGGCCCAGGGTGCAGTAGCTAAGCATTGGCTTACCGTCAGACCATAGAGAGTGCAGCTCACATTTTTAGTGTTTTGCATGCGCATTCTCTAGTGAACCGGCCGAAAGGGTCTGGCCGGCAACTAGACAACTACCTTTATATTGCCAGAGCCAAGCAAAGCTAATTACTGAACATTATAGACAACCGTGAAAAGTGTGCACTGGTTATATATCGGCAAAACCATTCAACTGCTTGACAATGAACGTTGGCTATACTAACTACTGAACACGAACCTAAATATGAATAAAAAATAAGATTCATTTGTATAGCATCCAAGAGAACTTAATAACTATTCAGATGATTCACATATGTCTCGGGGCTCGAGCTCACGTCCTCTGCAAGAATATGGTCGGGGCAAGCACTTTAACCACTGTACCAATCCAGCTCGGCAAGAATTATGATTCACCTATCCAGGATTATGCTGAGATGGGCCTGGCTTTGATAAAAAACAGCAGCCGTTGGGTATTTCTCGTAGCTCTTAAACATTGTTCCAAAAGAAAAACGCAATGCTAGCTCCTTATTAGTTTAAAAATGAATATGCCAGGGTCTGCTGTGATCCCAGTCAATTTGCAGGTGTTTCACAGTTTTGTGTAAAGTATCTATAGCATCTCCTATCTCAAAAAAAGGTGCTGTTTCTATATATACGAGTCAATGGTTAATTGTGTTGGCTGTGGAGTAGCAAGTCCTCTTTGATGAATTTATGGCACCAGTCTTGTAGAACAGACCATACAAATGGAATCTCAAAAAGAAAACAAGCAAAAAAGACAAACGTCAAAACTCTAGCTATAAGCAAGTGGCTTCTGAAGGTCGTCCAGTCATCAGCTGAAGATCGAGGCTCCTAGCAGAATTTTAGCCAAAATATCTTCAGTACTCTTCACCGTGGTCAAGGCAGCAGCCTAATAAAAAGCTACACTATAATGATGGCGATTCGTCTTTTGCATAGCCGGCAAAGAGAGCCCAATCTCTATTCAGGTGCATTGAATATGCTACCGGGCTTAATAACAATAATAATACACTTGCATAGCCTGCTCAGAGAACTTAATCTCTCTCTAGGCACTTGACAGATGCTGTATATAAATGTAATGTACAGATAATGTAACTCCGTCTGTAACTCCAAAAAGCCACAAAGACTATATGGGTGTTACACAGGAGAGTTTTCGGTAAGCATTCGGTAGTCGACAGACTTCGTCTCACCCAACAAAGAGAAAGTGGGAAGCATAGCCGAGTCAGCAGAGCAGTTGAAGAGGTGAGCAGCATGAAAGTAGCAGCTCAGGACCGCTGAAAAGAATGAGCCATAGTCGGCAGCAGGAGAGTAGTTGTCGTTGCCTAAGAATCATGGAAGCGAGTTTCACGAACTAGGACCTGCAGAGCAAAAGCTTCTGTTGCCAAAGGTCTTTAAGTGGAGGAATGGAACAGCTAATTTATTGTCCACACAGGGCCTGAAGGCGCGAACAGGCTGAAACTGATGCAGCAGTTCAGCTAGGTATCGAGGAGCCAAGCCGTGGTTGGCCTTGTGGGTCAGCCTAGGAACTTTGCTTTGTATCCCTTGATCTATCGGCAGCCCTCCTTGCTCTTTTAGCAATTGAGACACGCGGTCAAACCTCTGGGACTTGAAAAACAGCTTTGCAACCATATTCATAGTCATTTGCAGTGGCATAGTTGCTTTTTTGGTAGCCTAGCCAAAAGGGAATTACAATAATCAAACCGAAACAGAACGAAGGAGCTAGGTTAATTTAAATCCCTAAACATTTGGTGGTAACATCTTCAAGCAGCAGGCACAGCAAGCAGCAGGTACGAACAAGTAAACAGGTACATGCACACGAAGGACGAATCACAAAGACCCAACTAATGCTGTAATAAAAAGACTTAAGCTTACGACCTTGGTCGATAAAGGTGAAGACATATCCTGGTCCACCCTAGATGACCACACCCTGTCTGCATGGAGATGCTGCAGACACAGGTCAAAAACCGAGCAGACGACAGCAAAAGCAACAGATCGAGTCTCTTGAATACTTTCACCGACTTACATGTTCTATCCACTATAACAAACCTTGGCTTAGTCAGCAGTCAAAAGATACTGAATCACCCCATCACCTAATTGAACAGGATGTTATGCTGGTAAGCTCATAATGATTGACTAGGCTGGTTTATGGGATTGCTTGAGTAGGAATCCTACCCATTCACCCATTGAGTTACTTCCTGAACTGGGCGAAGTGTAAATATTTCTCATTTACTCACCGACTAATGACTCAGGCCCAGTGACTCTTCAGCCTCATAACCTTGACGTTTGTGACCCATATCCGAACACTAGTACATCAGCTAAGCTGGTTACTCTTCTGGCCGCTAACTGCTGGTGCCTATTTCTGAAAACGATTGCGACCAAGGTAAGAGGTTTTCGATTTACCAAGATGACCACGAGTGAGTGCCTACCTCAGCAGCAAGTAGCTTGCACCTAAACCCTTCACTGGTGGATCGGTCAGCACTTAACCTTTATAAAGTTGGCTGCCTCCAAGCTTTTCTTCCAAAGCACCTTAAGCCCAAAACAATCACAATTTTAACTGACACTGTCCACAGCACTGAGGTGCATTCGTCAGCAGTCAATTTGGGGAGGAAGGTCTGCCACCACCTACCACTCTGCCTCATCATTGAACCCAGGCTTTAGAAGACCCAGCTAGAGAGAGAAAAACCCTGGCGACCATGGACTTATCATTGATGGAAACCATGGATGGATGATAAGTGTGGCAAAGCAATCGTAGCCCCCCCTATCTTTCATAGAGGGAGAGTCGGACTGTGTCTTTACTCCACTTCAAATGCTCCCAAGGTCAGCTAGTTACTGCAGGACAGCTAGCAACTCATTGGGTCTCAACCTGTATGCTTTTCATTGCACCTCACTCACACCCCCATGCACACGTGCGCACGCACGCACACACACACACACAGTGCTCTAACGATTCGACGACATAGCACCTAACACACACCCTTTGTCTTTTTGGAAAAGCTTCAGTCTAGCTACAGCAAGATACGGATTCGCATAGCTATCTTACAGCAGTGCGAACGACCAATACATGACTCGTACAGGTAAAAAAACGTCATTCAGCAGGTCAGGTGATATCGGTGAGTAGGACTGAACCGAATCCGATTCAAAACGTAACATCACACTATCATCGCCTTAGCGATCACAGGTCCTGTTAAATCTTCACAAAATCTAGGTGTCATATTCCACAGTAATAATATTAATAATAATACACTTGATAAAGCAACCTCGAAGAACTCAATCTCTTTCTATGTGCTTTACATTTGCTGCAAAGGAAGCACGATCGCATGGTCATTGGAAAAATATCTTGCTTGATAAAAACAACCTGAATAACATGGTCAGGGATGTCATTCACAGGGTCAGCATGCAAGCGTGGTTAGTGGCAGCATGCACAGTGTCAGCATGCATAAGCACATACAGGACAAATCACAGCGACCCACTAAAAGCTGCCCTAATTGGGTGTGCTTTTAAGTTCTTTTAACTGTGGCCAAGTCAGGGAATGTCGTCACCCAAGTCGGGAGTGAGTTCCAGGCTTTGGGAGCATACGAACTAAATGCAGTCTCCACAGGTATTGAGGTTTGTGCGAGGTATAGGTAAACAGTTAATAATAATAATAATAACACACTTGATAAAGCACCCTCAGAGAACTCAATCTCTTTCTAGGTGCTTTACATTTGCTGCAAAGGGAAACTCGATTGAATGGTGAGTAATATCATGCTTGATAAACAACATGAATAACATGGTTAGGGGTGACATGCACATGGTCAGCATGCAAATATGGTTAGTGGCAGCATGCACAGTGTCAGCAAGCATAAGCACATGAAGGACGAATCACAGGGACCCACTAACTGCTGCCCTATATAGGTATGTTTTTCAAGTTCTTTTTAAATGTGTGGTCAAGTCAGGGGATGTTCTGAGGCAAGTCGAGAGGGAGTTCCAGTTAGATTCCGAAAAGCTGGTGGTACGATGCTTACCCCGGTGGGGTAGTTGCTCTGATTGGCAGGCTAGAGCCAAAGAATGAAGGTCCCTAAAAGTGGTTGACTAAGCCTTTAAGGCGATGCATTGCTTGACTGGTAGCCAGGGCAGGTCGGCGAGGGGTGGTGTGATGTGGACTCTGCGAGGCTCACGACAAACATACCTAGCTGCAGGGTTTACCTCTAGCTGTAAGCACCTGATTGCACAGGCCGGTAGACCGGCAAGCAGTGAGTTACCGAAGTCAAGACAGGATGTTACAAATGCATGTACCACATTAGATGTGGTATCCCTGTCTAAACAAGCCAGAGTTTGAGTAATTTTATGCAGTTAAAAGTAGACAGACTTTAATGTGGAGCTGATGTGATCGTCTAATGATTTGTCATCAGTGGATAGTGGATAGGCTAAAGCTTAAGACAGGCACTGCCAGTACATCTCCTGTTGAATCTGCAGGAAACATAAGTGTCATGTTCCAAAGTAACCTTTCATTAGACGGCCACATCAACTTCGCATTCATGTCTGCCGACTTTCAGTTTCACAACATTGCTAAAACTGCAGGGCTTATTTAGACAGGGAAACCAGATCTAAATTGGTGCATGCATTTGTAATATCCTGTCTTGACTTCTGTAACTCACTACTTGCCGATCTACCGGCTTGTTCAATTAGGCTCTTACAGCTGGTGCAAGACTCTGCAGCTAGGCTTGTCTGTCGTGATCGTCGCAGTTCCCACATACCACTTCTAGCCGACCTCTATAGGCACTCAGTCAAGCAATAGATCGACTTCAACGTTTTGTCATTCACTTTTATTTCCCTCAATTCTAACCACACTTGCATGCTGATCCTATGCTTGTCACCCTTGACCACGTTATTCTTGTTGTTTATTGATCGTGCTACAACTAACCATTCAGTCATATTTGACTTGCAGCAAATGTAAACAATGATAGACCTAACCTCGAAAGATTCGGTGGTTCTAGGTAAACAGTGAAAAACAGTTTTGCAATGCAAGGCAACAAGGCGTCAGAGGAACTAGAGAGCAAAGATGTAGCATTTAAGGGGCCGAATTCCTCACTTTCCAAAATTTAGCAGAATAACTGCTGGAAGAACTATAGGGGGTCTCGAGTTTTGAAAATGATCCGAGCGCTTGGGTGACCCTGCACCAGCAAATCAGACAAATCCTCCCAACATCCAAGAATCATTTCGCAAGCCATTTTTTGTGAGGTTGGGAGATACCCAATTTCAAGCACCTGGTTAGCTAGGCTACAACTGGCAATGATATCCTAGCAATTTCTTTCCTTAAACTGCTTACCTGCACGGCCTAGGGTGATGACCTAGATCTCATCGGCTAGCGCCCCACCGGACTTCAGTCGATGGATAATAATAATAATAACAAGAGTACATTCTAGCTCGAAATAAGACTATCTGTAAGTGACAGCACAAGCTTAAGTTATACTTATTCTATTACTTTGCTTACCCATCTGGAACACACTACGTCGAACGACACCGTTTCTCGCTAAGCTGCTGATTAGGGAAAGTCCCGGAGGTTTTCGTGTGACCTATAACCCTGTAATCGAGTTCCAGGGGTCAATGGCTAGTTCCCGCCAAACCCGCTAAACTCCGGACACGCTGCCGCTCGCCTTGCCGCTGAGCTAGGGTAAGACGAGCGGCAGTCAAGTTAAACCTCTTTATAATAACGCATGCGCCAACAACAACAGGGGAACTAAATAAGTCTACATGGAGGGTCCTAAACAAAGCACACTATAGGGGCACAAGACGATGCAGCAAGCGCCAACAAACGTGTCAGTTGGTCAGTCGGATTCCGCAGTCCGTTCCGCTGCCGTTGTACCGACTCTGCACGGGAGCGCGGAATCTACGAATCATAACAACGAGCGAGCTATCCAGCTCCGCTCAGGCCTTGGGTACTCGTTCCCTTGCGTGCGTGGCTGCATCGCCGGAGCATGCCTGCACGAATCCAGGTGCATAACTCGGCTAGACCAGGAGCCTCCAATAGCATGACTTACTCGGCCATTTTCTGCTACCCAAGAGCCCCGGTGACCTCACGTCACCACGCATGCCGAAGGTCCGACTCCGGCCTACCCGGTGACCCTCATTATAGCCGTCCGGTCCCAGCCAACCGAACCCAGCCTGTATACAACCACAAGTTGCCTAGCAATTGCCCTGCGGACAAAAGTTCCTGGGCATTTCCCACTTTGTTCGATGGCTACAGGTTCCGGAAGTACCTAATGTGATTTGTGTTTCTGGTTTGGTACAGCGGTTAAGGTGCTCGCCCCGACCAAGGTCTGACTGAGGTCGTGGGCTCGAACCCGGAGGCATACGTGAAGCGCCTGAATAAAGATCAAGTTCTATTGGGGCGCTATACAAATGAATCATATCTTTTTTTATATGTATGCATGATCCGATCATTCACACTGGGCTCGCCGGCGCACTGCCAGTGCAAGCAGACCGGCAGTGCCCTAAACCACCCCAGGGTCAAACAGCTGGTGGTTGTGGCCTAGGGACAGGCCTGTGGTCAGCTGTGGTCTGGCGGCTGTGGTTTATCCACAGGTCGGCTTTGTCCTCCCGCCAACTCACGGGATGAGTTGTGGTTGGGAGAGAGTGGGGGGAGGAGGGAACACCAACCTGGGAGAGGGCAGTCGAGTGGGAGCCGTGCGCCCTTCGGCTCCGTGCGTTGTATTAAACTGTTGGTGCTGGTCATCGGCTGGCTCTCTGCTTCGCATATCAAACTACACTTAATATCTATTTTCAAAAAGTTTCCATGTACGCATTTAATCTCAATGAGTCCAGAGTTGTTATAAATGAATTTATCAAAAGCGAAATTCATGCGAATATAGTTATCATATTTATATTTATCATACATGTGTGAGCAGAGCCGCGTTTGGCCACTGATGGCCCACAACAAAAGCTACTATCTAACTTATCGCGTCACACGTCTTAATACAAATTCTATAGAAAGTTATAGTATGTAATAATGTCGTGAAAAACATAAACCGCGAGATTCCAAGTGCAAGATGATCTGCTTATACAGAACCGTTGCGGCAACCGTGACTGGGGCAAGCCCACCACCAAGCCGGACCAAACCTGTCCATTTTACTCAGAACTGTACCATGTGTGCACACATGTTGGTTATTATCATTACAATGTGTTATGAAATCATCAGGTTCATTCAAAAGTCAAGATACGCTCTTTTCGTCTACTGAAGAGCGTGTATGGACAAACAGTTCCCTTGGACTTTCGTCAATAACTAATATAAAGCATGCGACGAGTACAAGGTTTTACGACGGTCAGTGCTCTCAATTCAAGCATCAGCAGTGGCTGTCTGGCAGCCCGTGAGACGGAGCCAGAAACAAGGCGAATGTCCGATGGAAGTCTTACATGCTGTTATGAACACATACACTGCTTGAGAGCAAGCAATTTATTGGCGCGTTTTGGTCTCACAGAAGCTCCGCGTAGGTCTGGATCTAGCACCTCCAGCTTCAGGTATATTCTAACTAAAACCACAGTTGGTCACGTTTTTTTAAACGTGGTGTGCTGCTTCCGCGTCCGGTCATGACTAGGCCGAAAAACAGCACTCGTAACTGTGCTAGTCTCAGTAGACGCTCGACGAAGTACGGTGACGCCTGAATCTGGTAGAACGACTAGCTACTTGCAGATGCTGCACCAATGCACTCAGCTGTGGCAACATCATCAGAAACACGACAGCTACGGCAAGCATACGTACCTTAGCATATCAAGTCCATATCCTTGCCGACATTCGATCCTGGATGTCGGAAAACTTCCTGAAATTAAATGACGATAAAACCGAACTGCTGCTCACAGGACACCCTAAGCGTGTGGCTGGATTAAAAGGCTTTGCTGTTCTAATAGGTGATGCTATTGTGAGACCTTCACCACGTGCTCGTAATTTAGGTGTCGTGTTCGACAGCTGCCTCAATTTCAAAAGCTTCATTTAGAAGACTGCATCTACAGCTAGCCATCGCACCCGATCCCTATCCAAGATTAGGAGCTGTCTCCCACAGTGGCTTGGAAAAAATTTAACTAGCTCTTTAGTTCGGTCTCGGCTTGATTATTGTAATTTCCTTTTGGCTGGGCTTCCAAAGAAAGCTATTATGCCACTACCTCGGACTATGAATATGGCTGCAAGGCTGGTCTTCAAGTCCCAGCAGTTTGAGCAGGTGTCTCCTTTGCTGAAAGAGCTATGATGGTTGCCGGTTGAGCAAAGGAAACAGAGCAAAGTTCTTACGCAGACCCACAAGGCCCGCCACGGCTTGGCTCCTTTGTACCTAGCTGTACTGCTGCATCAGTTTCAGCCTGTTCGTGCCCTGAGGTCCTCTGTGGACAATAAATTAGCTGTCCCATGCCTCCGCTTAAAGACAGTTGGCGACAGAAGCTTTAGCTCGGCAGGTCCTAGACTGTGGAACTCGCTTCCACAATTCTTACGCAACGACAACTACTCTGCTACTGCCGACTATGGTGTGGTCTGAGTATATGCAGGCCGATACCGCTCCTTCCTTAAACAGCTGTCAGGAGCATCACCGGTGGTGCATAGCTGTGGTCCGCCTGTGGTGTGGTTTGGACAGGCCGGTAACCACAGTCAGATGGTGGACTCACCATCGGGGTCGGCCAAAACAGCCGTGGGCGAGGAGGGGGATTCAGTGGGAAGAGAGAGGGGCGAATGAAGTCGTGCTCCCTCTGCTCTGTAGTAGAGTAAACTTGGTGTTGGTTCTGTGCGGGCGTTCTTCGTGCAAGGCACATGGAAGCACAAGCTATTTCTTGGGATGGAGTCGATGGCATCAATGGTAATGCTAGGCAAAATCGAACCTTATGACGGCAAAACCGACTTCGTTGCGTGGGTACGTCGACTGGACTCCGTGGCCTAGACGAACAAGATTAAAGATGACGATCTTGCTGCACTCATGCCCTTGTATTTAACCGGTGGAGCTTTTGCCGTCTAGGAAGGGCTTGTGGACAGTGATAAATGTGACTATACGAAGGTGAAACGCGCACTCAGCGCCGCGTTTTCGCTCGATTACTTCCGCGCATACGACGAGTTATCGAGCAGAAAACTTCGCGAGGTGAGTCTCCAGACGTCTACTTGGCCGACCTTGTTCGCTTGGCGTCTATTGTCTTTGCTGCTCAAGCGGGGGGGGGGCACCTGCGTATCCCCCGGAGTCTTTGCTGAAGTGCGCATTTGTGTCGGGCCTACCCGATGACGTAAAGCGGCAACTTCGAGCAGCGTGCTCGCTTACCAAAGCTGATTTGCCCGTGCTGGTTGAAATGTCGAGGAACTTTGTCTCGTCTAGTGCGGCATGTCTCGCCGGCCGTTTCGAGGATCGACGCGCTCAGACCCGTGGTGTCGTGGTGCAGTCTAAGACGGACTCGCAAAGGCGGTACACCGACCGGCCTTTTCGCAGCGGGCCACGCACGCGACTTTGCTAGATCTGCGGCGATCTGAATCATCTCGCTGCTGCGTGTGGTAAAAAATTCGGCGATCAAAAAAACGTATAAGGGGAACCGCCAACACCTGCGCCGCCGTGTTCCCCTTGACTTCGGCGCGACTGCCCTCCATTGGCGTGATGTTAAATGGCCAGTTCGCTACTTCACTTGTCGACACCGGCTGCTCCCGCACGGTGCTTGCATCAGTGCTGGCCTCCTCTCATGATCTGCAGCCTGCGAGGGAGGGTATCTTGATGATGAACGGTGACCGAGCTCTCTGTACCTCTACGTGTAAGGTCAGCTTGTTAATTAGAGGAGTACCGCTGGAGGTTAATTGTTTGGTGACCGATATAATTGCTGGCTGGGACATCATCCTTGGGATGGATGTCATAAGAGCGCTAGGCGGCGTCGGCGTAGGGCATGGCGGTGAAGGCCAAGTTGACTTCGGTAATGAGGCTCCAGCGACCCGATGCATCCGCAGCGAAAGAAACAGTGTAACCTACCCTCACTCACCACCGGCCACCGACGTTTTGCTCGTTGCAAAGGTCGGAAATTCGAGCGAGCTTACAGTCTCCGACAAAGATTTTACTGCAGTATTCCACGATGGCGCGCGGCACGTGCGCTGGAACTGGAAAGAAGGCGTACAGGCCCCCATGCTGCAGAACCGCGTGTTCTCATATCGCATCCCGGCTGAGGTAGAAGCAGAATATGAACGGGAAGTAGAGGACTGGATAAAGTGTGGTTGGCTTCAACCTTTTCACGGGGAATGCGGTGGGCTGATTCCCTTGATGGCGGTGGTCCAAAGCAGCAAAGGAAAAGTGAGGCCCGTCCTCGACTATCGCGAGCTCAACCAGTTCGTGTCGAGCCACACGGCTGAAGGGGACGTGTGCAGTAATAAACTTCGTGCATGGCGGCGAATGGCACGAAACGTAAGCGTCGTGGACCTGCGTAAGGCCTATTTGCCAATTCACGTAGACCCATCATTGTGTAAGTACCAGGTGATTGAATTTCATGGCCGCCGATACTACCTGACTCGCCTGGGTTTCGGCCTTAACGTTGCACCAAAAATAATGACTGTTATCTTAAATAAAGTGTTGTCTATGGATGAGCGGGTCAGATCCGGCACGGATTCGTATGTTGACGACATTTTGGCGAACAATGATATCGTCTCAAACGACCGTGTGATTGAGCTTCTCCGCGAGTACGGACTTGAAGCAAAACCACCAGAAAAGTTAGAGGGTGGTCGTGTCCTAGGCCTCCGCATTGAAAGTAAACGCAACGAGCTCGTATGGCGCCGAGATAATGCCATAGGCTCTGTACAGTCAGTGCTGACGCGGCGAGAATTATTTTCTTGGTGTGGGCAACTCGTCGGGCATTTTCCGGTAGCCGGCTGGCTGCGACCTGCTTGCAGTTACCTCAAACGTATAGCCAGCGATCAGGACTGGGACAGCAAAGTGCCGAGTGAGGTTCTGGAAATTGCTCCCGACGTCCATCGCAGAGTGCTAGCTTCTGATCCGGTGACTGGCGCGTGGCAGGTGTCTAATGCCGTTAGCGGAAAATTGTGGTGCGATGCGAGCAGCATCGCTATTGGAACGTGCCTTGAAATTGACGGTAAAGTGGTTGAGGATGCCTCTTGGCTTCGAAAGCCGGACGATACTTCGCATATAAACACCGCCGAGCTAGAAGCCGTCATCAAAGGCCTTAACATCGCTATTGCGTGGGGACTTCAGAAAGTCCAAATCGTGACTGATTCAACTTCGGTGTTTGGTTGGCTGAAGTCATTGATCGATGGGGACAAACCCGTGAGGACGCGCGGCATGGGAGAGGCGATAATTCGACGACGATTGGGCCTACTCCGAGATATTATAACGGAGTGCAACCTGGAGACGACTGGAAGCCTAGTAAGGTCGCCGGAGAACAAAGCGGACCAGCTGACGCGAGCACCGCAAAGATGGTTGAAGTTCACGACTTGCTGTACCGGTGCCGTCGCTCCTGAGATCAGTTTGGCGGCTCCCAATATCGACCTCAAGCAATTCCACAATCTGCACCACCTGGGCGTCGACAGGACGCTATACCTGGCGAGGCTATGTCACCCTAATGCGAACATCCGCAGAACCGATGTTGAATGAATTGTTCGTTCTTGTCTTCGCTGCAGATCAGTGGATCCGTCGCGATTTCGTGGCAGCGAGGCAGTCTTGACGTCACCGAACCCTGGTCTCGTCTTGCGATCGATGTCACTACCGCGATGAGAAATATCTGACGCTGGTGGATTGTGGGCCCAGCAGATTAACGCTATGGCGGCCCATTTCTAGCGAAGAGGTGCACCTTATCACCAGAGTGCTGGAGCAAATCTTTCGAGAGAGAGGCCCACCTACAGAGATTGGAAAGGCTGACTCTCAAAATTGGCTCTGCCGGCATATCTCCAGTTGAATCAGCTCGAAATCTAGGTGTCATATTCCAAAGAGACCTCTCGTTAGACGACCATATCAGCTCCACAGTCAAATCCGCCAATTTTCAGCTTGATAAAATTGCTAAAATTCGGGCTTTTTTAGATAAAGATACCACATCTAAGTTGGTCCATGCATTCATGACATCCCGTCTCGACTTCTGCAACTAACTGCTTACTGGCCTACCAGCATGTGCGATCAGGTGATTGCAGCTGGTGCAAAACTCTGCAGCTAGGCTTGTCTGTTGTGAGCGTCGCAGTTGCCACATTACTCCACTTCTCGCCGACCTGCACTGGCTACCAGTCAAGCAACGGATTGACTTCAAGGTTTTGTCGCACACTTTTAGGTCCCTTCATTCTATGGCTCCAGCCTATCTGTCAGATATACTACCCCATCAGGCCAAGCATCGTATCACCCGCTTTTCGGAATCCAACAGTCTAGAAATACCTCATACAAACCTTAAATCCTTTGGAGCCCGTGCATTTAGTTCGTATGCTCCCAAAGCCTGGAACTCCCTCCCGACCTGCGTCAGAACAATTTTTGACCTCACCACATTTAAAAGAAACCTAAAAACACACCTATATAGGACAGCATTTAGTGGGTCCCTGTGATTCGTCCTTGATGTGCTTATGCGTGCTGACACTGTGCATGCTGCCACTAACCACATTTGCATGCTGACCCTGTGCATGTCACCCCTAACCATGTTATTCATTTCGTTGTTTTTCAAGTATGATTTTACTTACCATTCAATTGCATTTCACTTTACAGCAAATGTAAAGCGCCTAGAGAGAGATTAAGTTCTCTGAGGGCGCTTTATCAAGTGAATTATAAATATTATTATTATTATTATTATCCACACATGATGGATGGCAGCAAACTGTCTTAGATGGAATGATGATAAAGCCAACTTACTAGTTATGAGCGAACTAATTATGATTCAGTAGTGGGAAAGGCTAACGCTCAAGACTGGTTCTGCCAGCATACCTCCTGTTGAATCTGAAGGAAACATAAGTGACAAGTTTCAAAGTGGCCTTTCATTAGACGGTCACATCAGCTCCTCATTCAAGTCTGCTAACTTTCAGCTTCGGACATTGCTAAAACTCCGGGGTTTGTTTAGACAGGGATACAACATCTAAATTGGTGCATACGTTTGGAATATCCAGTTTTTACTTCTGTAGCTCACTGGTTGACGGTCTACCGGCCTGTGCAATCATACTCTTACAGCTGGCGAAAAAATCTGTAGCTAGGCTGGTCTGTCGTGATCGTCGCAGTTGCCACATCACACCACTTCTCGCTGACTTCCACGGGCTCCCAGTCAAGCAACAGATCGACTTCGAGGTTTTGTCATTCACTTTCATTTTCCTTCACTCTTCGCTCCAGCATAACTATCAGATCTACTCTCTCAATAGGCTAAGCATAGTACCTTTGCTTTTAGGAATCTAACCATTTACCTATACCTCGTAAAAATCTTAAGTCCTTGGAGAAGCATTAATCATAAGACTCTGACTGTAAGATGATTTGCATAAAAAGTGCTGTGAGGCATCCCCGAGTTCAAGCCAAGTTAAGATAAGCTCTTTCCGTGAACTGGAAGCTCGTTTTAATTGCAGTTCGGGCAAAACCAGCCAAATTATGGTGGTTAGCTTTAAGTTGGGATCATGGGATTCGCGATAATGAGATTTTGGAATGGTTTATCGCTGATGTGGTATAAAAGGACGGCTCCCTGAGACAGAGTGCAGTGAGTAGTCAAGACTTGGAGTATTGGCATTGGAGCTGACATGAGCTCTAGGCCACATTGTCGTTAAGTACTCAGTAACCGTCTGCTGATGTTAAAAAGAATGGTATGCATTATGGAAAAATTAATATTATTAATAATACCTTTGTTATAGCGCCATCAGATAACTCAATCTCTTTCTAGGACCTTTGCATTTGCGGCAAAGGAAGCAAGATTAAATGGTTAGTATGCTCAAAGACCACCGTAACGTGCCTAGAGGTGGCATGCACACGATCGGCATGCAAATTTGGTTAGCGGTGGCATGCACAGTATCGGCACGTATAGGAAAACAGAGAACGAATCACAAGGACTCCTAAATGCTGTTGTAAACAGATATATTTTAGCTTCTTTTTAAATGTTTTCAAGTCCAGGATATTCTGGGTTTAGTTGAGACCGACATAACTGCTGCCAATACAAAAATACGAGAAAGCATTTTGGCAAGTGGAAGATTATCTGTGATGCTTCGGTTTCTATCGGTAGGTAAGTGGCTCAAACGTATTGGTTCGATTTGCAGTTATGGAGTTAAGACTAGTTCTTCTAAGCCAATGTTTCTCTAGAGCTTTTAAGACGCCTTGCTGTTGTTTCAGGAGGATGGAAGTTATGCAAGCCTGCAATATCAATTTGGTATATCGGAGTCGTTGCTTTGTAAAATAATTCCTGCCAAAGGTGAGAAACTTTCCAGAAGCGGAGCATTGACTACCTCAAGGTAAGTCTGAAGCTGAAAGTTTTGCTTTGAGCTAAGCCAATTACACTGGTCAATAAATTGCTTACAAAATTCACGTCACAGAAATAAATTTGGTAATTCCTTGTCAATCTGTACGCGCTCAAAATGAGTTTTACAGTCAAATGGCAAACTTACATCTAATTGTTTGCAATCTGCCATAAATTAAGTTTTACATTACGAAATGCCTGCCAAAAAAAGTAGGCCTACGGTTAAAACATGTAACGAAGCTATTGACTACTTGCTAGATTTATTTTCCAGTCTCTTTGACAGCTGTTCGGGAGCATCTCTGGGGAATGTCCAGCAGTTCCCCGGTACCCTTGTTCCACCGTTGGGATATCTTTGTGAAAACGTTTGTGATGTTCACCACTAACCATAAAAAACTTAAAAAACTTGCCAGGGAAGAAATCAAAATAGGAATGAATGATGCTCTCAAATGAGAGAAGAATAAATTTAGTTTGCTAAAGAAACGTTCGCAGCTGGCAACTGATACAGCTGTCGTGAGAAAAACTTGCGAGGGAGCTCGCAAATTAGGAAAAATATCCTCTCCATCACTGATAACAAAATACATGGGTTTCGTTTGCGTTTTTAGTGCCACGTCGTGATGTGTGGATAGGAGCAGACGTGTGGGTAGGAGCATTTTACAGTAACATATTTCGTTTTACAGCTCTGTTCCATCAACGTCTGAACCATAACAACCTCCAAGATCCGGACATCGCTTGCAGAATTTATTCAGGTCAAGTGTCTTCAAAAGCTGCCCAACTTCCAGCAAGAAACCAAATTTTACATAAAAAACCCTGAACCGGTAAAACTTGATGGTAAATTGTGTCGGCGATAGTCTATGCTGTCCTTAATGATTCTCAAAATCTTCTCCTCTGCCGTGAGACCAACATCTTGAGAGAGTTCTCCAGGACATATGTGTCCTTCGGTGGATTGTTCGTTCAACTGCATATTCCCACAATTCAATCTTCTTTTGGCATCTAGTGGCGATTATTGACACAGGTCTTCTCTAATTCTGGCCATTCAATATCAAGTGAGTGGAGGTCATAAGAGGCGTCATTGAAATTCGTCTTTGAATCCTACAGTTTTCTGAACGCGGTTAGTCTACCTTAAGATGCTGAACAAAAATATCAACACAGCGAAAAAGGTAAAGTTCAACATACAATTTAATAGACGGCCAGCTTTGATTCGTGTCTCTTCTAAGTTTTCCACTTGTGTCCCCAGACAGTTTCACCAAAAAAAACCTACAATACTGCTCAGTCCATCATTGGCAGCTTGCACAGCCTCCAGCATTGCACTCCACCTTGTTGCAGAGTCACGTTTGACAATGATGGCTTAGACTTTTTTCAGTTTTTAATATTAATAATAAATTTGATATATCACTCTCAGAGAACTCAATTTATGTACAGGAACTTTAAATGTACTGCAAAGGATGCAAGATCGAATTGTTAGTAGAGGGATGCCCAATAAATAATAAGAATAACATGGCTAGATATGACCTACACAGGGTCAGCATGCTAGTGTAGTTGTCTCAGCTTGCACAGTGTCAGCACGCATAAGCACACAAAGAACTAATCACAGGGACCTACCACATGCTGTGATAAATAGATGCGTTTCAGTTTCTTTTTAAATTTAGTCAAGTCAAAAGATGTCGTGATTCAAGTCCGGAATAGTTCCAGGCTTTGGGAGGAGACGAACTAATGATACGATCTCCACAGGATTCGAGGTTTGCACGAGGTATGGGAAATCAGCTTCATTCCGAAAAGCAGGGGGTAAGACGCTTAGCCTGGTGAGGGAGTAAGTCTCATAAGTAGGCTGGAGCAAAAGAAAGACGGAACCTAAAATTGAGTTACGAAACATTGAATTCGATGCTTTGTTTGACTGAACGCCAGTGCAGATCGGCGAGAGCTGGTGTGATGTGGCCACTGTGAAATTAGCGACAGTCAAGCCGGCAGCTGCAGCTTTTTGCACTAGCTTTAACCGCGTGAGTATACAAGTGCCGGTAGACCAGCAAGCGGCGAGTTACAGAAGGCAAGGCGGAATGTCGCAAATGTATTAACTGACTTGGATGTGGTATCCCTGTCTAAAAAGTCCGAATATTTAGAAATGTTATGTAGCTGAAATCAGACAAACTTTAGTGTGGAGCTGATGTGGTAGTCTAATGAAAGGTCACACCGAGGCATGACACCTAGATATCGTGCCGATTCAACCTACCGTAAGCTGACAGAACCGATTGAGAGCAAATAACCTTTCCAATTTCCGAATCACACTTGCTTTTCATACCACTAGTAAGTTGGTTTCTCACCATTCAATTTAAGAAAGTTTGATTCCATCCATTTGCGGATATCCCCAGTGCATGCAGCAAGGGAATTGAGAGAGTTCGACGTGCTTGAGGACTAGGAGGGATCAAACCAAAGGTACAACTGTAATCTACATTAAAGTGAAAGCCTAGATGGTGCTTGGAAATCGCATCGGCAAGAGGACCAGTATGAACCGTGAAAAGACTGGGACCAGGCACAGATCCCTTAGGTATCTTCTTATTACAGACGTTCTTTGGATGATCTTTGTCTATTCACATCAATGCTCTGGCGTCTCACATGAGATAGGACCAGAACCATTGCAATCCAGTCCTGGCTATTCCCGGGTAAAATGTGAGGCACTCAAGAAGGACTTGATGGTCGATAAAAGTATTGCATTGCAAATTTATTTAATTCTATTCAGCACACTGCCACCAGCTGCTCCTTCAACAGCCATTCAATAGCCTATGAACGGATGTAGTTATAAACTGCTGAATGCAAACTTGGCTATGCTCATAGCCAACTTATTGCCATGAATTATAAATGTAAAGCCAATAAATTCAAAAATAAAGACTCCGATACCTTGCATATTGAATTACAATTCTCGTCTAGTGATGTTATTAGAAACAATGGTAATAGAAGCTTTCAATCATGTTCTACTCGGACAAACAAATGATCATGCTATATGATAAAAAGATGTAAGAACAATAAATCCTACTATCGTTGGAACTGATTTGAGGTACTAAGCATTATTTACAAGGCTACCATGGATGATTATTTCATCGATAATGTTGATAATTACATATTCAATCTATTTGTTAGTTACGAAATTAAGGAAATGCTTAAGCAAAACAAATAGCAACAACAATTCACCCACCCTATTAACGCTACGATTGAACAACTTCTGAGACACTTCAAGCTTAGATTTGTACTCAGTGATCAAGGTGGCGATCTACCTGATCACTTCTCCAGCCACTTTGTCAGCAAGATAGACAAGATCAGAGAGTCCATCGAGTAGAATTCCTTCTGGGCTCCACTCCGTTAATAAAAACCTACAAAAACAACCTCCCTCGATTGCATGCAGCAGCTTAATGTCTACAGTCAAGGAGGCCATGGTCGGAGACCAAGGAACAAAATTGATCAAGTCAAAGAAAGCTATTTATACTCTACACTCTATTCCACCTGTCTTACTTCTATGATTCATATATCTGTTGTTTCCATGCATAACTTGCCTACTAAATTTGGCCTTAGCTTCAGGACAAGTCAATGAACCAATCAAACGGGCTTTATAGTTAGACCCCTAAATTGAGCAAGCACCCTATATCGAGAAAAATTGAGCAGCTTCCGCCCAGGCTCCATTCTACCGTTTCCTATGATGGACTCTAGAACGAGTTGTGACATATCACAGGAAATTTTATATTGAAACTTCAAGCCTAGCAAGCAATTTACATCTGAGTGTTAAAGGTAATCACTCTACACAGTAAACATTGCTTAGGGTATCAAACGACATTGACAGGAATGCAGACGTAGGTAACTACTATCTGGTTAGGTTGCATGATATTTCGGCAACAGTTAATGCTGTTGATCGAGTTCTTTTTGAGCGTCTTTTTCTGACCTGGGTATCATTGGCACTGCACTGCACTGCAACGGTTTAAGTCCTATCCCAGTGAGAGACTCCGGAGTATGGATTTGAACGAAAAATATCATCCGATGAACCACCAAGTACTGGGTACCTCAGGGATTCATGCTCGGTCAGCTTCTTTTTGCAGTGCATTCCCTCCCTCTCGCCGGTTTGATCGCCGAGAGTGATATAAGCTTTCACTTCTATGCAGATGACCCTCTTTGCTTTGATCTCCCCAGCCCTCCGGCACGGCAGAGTCTTTCAACTCCTTTGTTGCATGTATTGCTGCCTACAGCGAACGGATGGCAGCAAACTTGGTCAAGGTAAATGACAATAAAACAAAATTACTAGTTAAGCGCAAACCAAGTGTGACTAAGAAACTGGATAGTTCAGCACTCAAAATTGACTTCAGGCTGGTATTCAGGCAGAAAGTCTTGGAGGCAGGACAAGAGGATCACGAGACCGAAACCTAGCCTTTGCAATTCAATTCGGTTAAGTTACCCGGTACAGGGTTTGAAGAATTACCACAATCCACTGCAATCCTCTTTAATTAGGCTAGCAATGACCAGACATAATTCAATTGCAATTTCATTGTATTTAATTGCAATTTATTCAATTGGATTTTACTTTGCAGCAAATGTAAAGCGCCTAGAGAGAGAGATTGAGTTCTCTGAGGGCGCTTTATTAAGTGCATTATTATTATTATTATTATTAGGAAGTGTTGTTCGATACATCTGACCTAAGCAGACCTAATATACAAGTGGATGCATTCAAGTTAAGAATACTCAATGTAATATTAGGTCATCTGAGCGTTTCTGTTGGGTTAGCCTGCCTATGTAAGTACACGAGTGGTGCAAATCCTGCCGGGAATGTTATACCAAGGAAATGCTCAGGGTTCAATCAAGAACACAAATGCAGCTTAATCAGCTGGTTGCCTCGAAGCAATAAGAAGCAACTATTTACATAGCTGATCCTTTGTTTACCAAAAAGCATGACAACAGGTAAATCTGTTTATTCATTAATTCCTTTTCTAAGTCATCATAAGCCTCTGTCATTTCAAATCAAAAGGCCACTGTCTCTTTCCAGTTGAACGAAAGTTTGCATGCTAGTTTGCAGGGGACTTCTGTCATCGCTTTGGCTTGCCTGAAGAAATTGATTGTGATCGGAAGCAAATTTAATTAGCATTGCGAATTCTGTGCGTTACTTGCCTTCTATTAAACTTGGAATCTGCATGAAAGTTCCAAGTCGGTCGGTATGTTCGAACGCTGTAATCGCACGCTCGCACTTGGCATTGCAAGGTACTGCAGGATCCTCGGTTACGATGACCTCAGACTATTGCACAATTGTTATGAGCGTCTGGATTGGCGAAAAATGACTTGAGTTATGAACCTAGTTTTTGAGTTGTGAACCAAATTTTTTCTCTCTTTTGCAAAGGATAGTAAATTCTGGAATAAGGACACCACCTCATCTTGTTATTTATCGAACAAAGCATGTAGAGAAAGAAGTCAGCGATTTTTTGTAGTTTTTCTAGTGTTATTCGAGCGTTATAAAGACGTTTTTGTTGCTAAGTAAATTCGAGCAGCCATTTAGTCTATGCAGGTTTAATTTTTTTTAGGTACTTAATTATCCTTGTCACTTACTTGACGTCGTTTGTTAATTGGGAAAATTTGAGGTCTTTAGTGCTGCTCAATATATTCTTTCTCAATTAATTAATCGACCGTTATATAGACTTCTTTTTGTTTCAACACTACAAGTAAATGGTAGCCAATATCCTTTATCAGTCTGCACCTCAAAAAGATGACAGGCATGTGCTTTCTGAGGCGCCTTCCGGCTTATGAATGATCTAGCAAAAGCTTGGAATACTAGGCGTGATCTTGAGAATACCCTAACAAGTTGAGACTCACACGCCACTTGCTATTTAAAGAATATTGTAGGTCAATCAATACATTTTAGGTGCGGCTACTTAAAAATTTGATAGATAAGTAGTGGATGCGCAGATCAATAACCCAAAAATGAGCGACAATCTTCTTAACTATACAGAATTGCGAACTGCAAAGAAGAAATACCAAACCACTTGCGGTATGCGTGGTATCAAGCATTCAAAATCAAATGAGTGTCATCCATAGGCCAACGCGCTCGAGCAAACACTCAGCACTATTGATTAGTAAGGCATATTGCTAGTAACATATATTGAATCCTGCATGAGCATGCGAGTAAAGCATGCAAGAATGAAGATACAGACAAGCTGTCTGATTCGAAGGGAGTGCTGACCGAAAAAGGTGCATCTCAACTCGAGATCAAACAGCGGAAGATTTATTTCTGGTATTACTCTTTCCCAGATTCGGGATCGTGAATTTCTGTCCTTACAATCTGAAAGAACGGGCGACAAATAATTTCAATTGCGTACGAAGAATGACTGAGTACAGAAGACGCTAAGGAGTCTGTTTTTAACAGAGCACTGGTGAAACGAAAAGGTCTGATAGGTAAGGTGGAAGAAGCGAGTAAGCTGACCTGAAATTCGAACTGGGCTGTTGAAATCGATTTGATGCTTTCGAGGAAGCCAGAAAAACTTAATGGTAAATGGTGTGATGCGTAATCTACGCTTATAGCGACAGAAAATACCAGACTGGCATTTACATCAGCATTGTTTAGAAAGTAAAAGTGGGAATAAGAGCAGTTATACTTTTTACAAGGATGCTCGACGTTACGTTACATAATCCTATCTCAGTTTAGGACTCCAGAGTATTGACCAGAATGCACAAAGATCATCCGAGGTACCTCTGAAATATGGGTTAACTCAGGGCTCCGTGCTAGGTCTGATTCTTCGCACGGTTTATACTCGCCCTCTTGCTGATGCGATAGCCTAGCACTATCTAGGCTTCCACTTCTATGCTGATGACACTGAGTTGTACCTTTGCTTTGATCTCTCCTAGCCTTCGAGCACCTCTAATTCTCTCAACTCACTTGCTGCATGCATTGATGACATCCAATCATGGATGGCAGCAAATTTTCTTATATTAGACGTTTTGAAAACTAACTTATTTGCTATGGACAAACCCAGTGAGAACCAGAAATTGAAATAGGTGAAGCTCAAAATTGGCTCTGTTAGCAGTCCTGTTGAATCAGCTCGAAATCTAGGTGTCATGTTCCAAAGTGACCTCTCGTTAGACAATCACATCAGCTCCACAATCAAGTCTGCCTACATTCAGCTACATAACCTTGCCAAAATTCGGGCTTGTTTAGATAAGGATACCACGTCTAAGTTGGTCCGTGCATTTTTTACATCCGTTCTTGACTCCTGTAACTCACTGCTTGCTGGCCTACCGGCAAGTGCAATCAGGCGATTACAGCTGGTGCCAAACTCTGCAGCTAGGCTTGTCTGTCGGGAGCGTCACAGTTGCTACATTACTCCACTTCTCGCAGATCTGTACTAGCTACCAGTCAAGCAACGAATTGACTTTCAGGTTTTGTCGCTCACTTTTAGGTCACTTCATGGTTTGGCTCCATCCTATCTCTCAGATATACTCCCCAGCCAGGCCAAGCATCGTACTACCCACTTTTCGGAATCCAACAGTTTGCCAATATATCTGGTACAAACCTCAAATCCTTTGGAGACCGTGCATTTAGTTCGCATGCTCCTAAAGCCTGGAATTCCCTCTCGACTTGCGTCAGAAAATCCCCTGATTTGACCATATTTAAAAAGAACTTAAAAACACACCTATTTGGGACAGCATTTAGTGGGTCCTCGTGATTTGTTCTTAATGTGCTTATGCGTGCTGATACTGTGCATGCTGCCTCTAAGTACGCTTACATTACATATGTAATGTATCTCCGTCAGTAACTCCACAAAGTCATAAAGACCATGTGGGTGTTACGCAAGAGAGTTTTGCATAGCCCACTCGCAGGCTAAGCGGCTTTCGGTACGCATTCGGTAGCCAACAGACTTCGTCTCACACAACAAAGAGAAAGTGGGAAGCATAGCAGAGTTAGGAGAGCAGTTGAGGTAGTGAGTAGCATAGAAGTAGCAGTTCAGGACCGCTGAAAAAGATGTGCCATAGTCGGCAGTTGGAGAGTAGATGTCGTTGCGTAAGAATTGTGGAAGCGAGTTCCACAGTCTAGGACCTGCAGAGCTAAAGCTTCTGTCGCCAACTGTCTTTAAGCGGAGGAATGGGACAGCTAATTTATTGTCCACACAAAACCTGAGGGCGCGAAGAGGCTGAAACTGATGCAGCAGTTCAGGTAGGTATGAAGGAGCCAAGCCGTGGCTGGCCTTGTGGGTCAGCGTAAGAACTTTGCTCTGTATCCCTTGCTGAACCGGCAACCATCCTAGCTCTTCCAGCAAAGGTGACACGTGCTCAAACCGCTGGGACTTGAAGACCAGCCTTTTTACATAGTATGCTGACTGTGTGTATGTCACCCCTAACCACGTTGTTCATGTTGTTTATCAAGCGCGATATTACTCACCATTCAAATGCGTTTCCCTTTGCAGTTAATGTAAAGTGCTTACAAAGAGATTGAGTTCTCTGAGTGTGCTGTATTAAGTGCATTAATAATAATATCATTATTACTATCCTTCCGTCACATGGCAAAATTTCTCTGGGTTGTCATCCGCATCTAGTACATCCGTGAGTGACGAGCAATGGACGTGTAAAGTATGTACAGTATTGAATTTCTATTAAGACTCAGGGAAGCAAGTCAATAGGCCCTGAAGTGCTGGCTGTGTCCACCGAGCCTGAAGGCATCGAGCACTGGCTCATGAAACTAGTGGCCATCACAAAGCTGCGAGAGTTTGCCCGGCTCCTGGAAGGCCGTGCTTGGGCGGCCCAGTCTGCACGGGCACGGTCAACAGCTGCCAGGCTGAGGATAGATTCGCCACCCACCGTAACTTGTTGACCACGGTCTTGGCATGTCGTTCCGGGCTTGGAGGTTCGTGCGCCGAGCTTGGACGTGCTGCCGGCGGCTCCTTCCTGGAGTCAGGCATACCTTGAGGCGGTTACCAGCTGCCGCCTGTGCCTCACGGAGGCAGAAACTGTTTTCCACGTTTTGAGCCACTGCCCGCCGATGCTGCATGCAATCACAGCCCGACACAACCTGGTTCTGGGCCCATAGTGAGTGTTTTGATGCAGCACCAACAAGTAGCTAGCCGTGCTACAAAGTTCAGGCGTCACCGGTATTTGTAGTGTGTCGGCTGAGACTAGCACCGTTACGAGCGCTATGTTTGCAGCTTAATCGTGACCGGATGTGGAAGCAGCACAACACGATCTTGACAAGGATATCGGACTGGCAATTTAAATGGAGAGCTAAATTGGACCAATTGTCCAGCTGAATTTTGCATTTAAGAGAATTTGGGCTGCTAAGTAGAGCTACGTGAAAGCGTTCGCACAAATCATCTTTAATCACAAGAATCAACAGATAGTCTTACATCTCTGTGCCGTCTGAGCATGTAAAAGCACGGAAGAGAATGCAGTAAGGGCTGTACTTTAAAGGTACCTTCATTTCACTGGTGATTAGGGTAGAGCCTCTCTACTAGATCTCCAATATATCTCCCAGGTTTCATTTGAAAACTTGACGTCCAGATCCTTTCTAATTCCCTAAAAACGCGTCAGTCGTGAGATTCTTATTAAGGCTGTCAGACATCTGAGGAGCTCTTAAAGTAAAGAGCGCCTTAGGATTCGGTCATTAGTCCGCTTCTATTCCCCGTCAATACTCTTCTTGTGGCCGGCGTCATGTATATATACAATCTTGGCTTTTTCTTTTATATATCTTCAACCCTTCTAAGCTTTGCTCCTCGTCCAACTAACTGAATTACCCAACATCTTCCACGGACCACATTCACCACTAATAGGCTGAAGGTAATGAGCTCGTTATGCTTCAGGTTGTTAGATATATATGTCTATATATATATATATATAACAACCTGAAGAATATATATATATATGTATATATGTATATATGTATATATGTATATATGTATATATGTATATATGTATATATGTATATATGTATATATGTATATATGGATATATGGATATATGTATATATGGATATATGTATATATGTATATATGTATATATGTATATATGTATATATGGATATATGGATATATGGATATATGTATATATGTATATATGTATATATGTATATATGTATATATGTATATATGTATATATGTATATATGGATATATGGATATATGTATATATGTATATATGTATATATGGATATATGTATATATGGATATATGAAAATATGTATATATGTATATATGTATATATGGATATATGGATATATGTATATATGTATATATGGATATATGGATATATGGATATATGTATATATGGATATATGTATATATGTATATATGTATATATTTATATATGGATATATGTATATATGGATATATGTATATATCCATATATGGATATATGTATATATGGATATATGTATATATGTATATATGGATATATGTATATATGGATATATGTATATATGGATATATGTATATATGGATATATGTATATATGTATATATGTATATATGTATATATGTATATATATATGTATATATTTATATATTTATATATTTATATATTTATATATTTATATATTTATATATTTATATATTTATATATTTATATATTTATATATTTATATATTTATATATTTATATATTTATATATTTATATATTTATATATTTATATATTTATATATTTATATATTTATATATTTATATATTGTATATATTGTATATATTGTATATATTGTATTTATTTATTTATTTATATATTTATATATTTATTTATTTATTTATATATTGTATATATTGTATATATTGTATATATTTATATATTTATATATTTATATATTTATATATTTATATATTTATATATTTTATATATTTATATATTTTATATTGTATATATTGTATATATTGTATATATTGTATATATTGTATATATTTATATATTTATATATTTATATATTTATATATTTATATATTTATATATTTTTATATATTTATATATTTATATATTTATATATTTATATATTTATATATTTATATATTTATATATTTATATATTTATATATTTATATATTTATATATTTATATATTTATATATTTATATATTTATATATTTATATATTTATATATTTATATATTTATATATTTATATATTTATATATTTATATATTTATATATTTATATATTTATATATTTATATATTTATATATTTATATATTTATATATTTATATATTTATATATTTATATATTTATATATTTATATATTTATATATTATATATTTATATATTTATATATTTATATATTTATATATTTATATATTTATATATTTATATATTTATATATTTATATATTTATATATTTATATATTTATATATTTATATATTTATATATTTCTGTCTGGAAATACCTCGTACAAACCTTAAATCCTTTGGAGACCGTGCATTTAGCTCGTATGCTCCCAAAGCCTGGAACTCCCTCCCGACCTGTGTCAGAACATCCCATGACCTGACCACATTTAAAAGAAACTTAAAAACACACCTATTTAGGACAGCATTTAGTGGGTTCCTGTGATTCGTCCTTGATGTGCTTATGCGTGCTGACACTGTGCATGCTGCCACTAACCACATCTGCATGCTGACCCTGTGCATGTCACCCCTAACCATATTATTCATATTGTTTGTTTTTCAAGCATGATTTTACTTACTATTCTATTGCATATCACTTTGCAGCAAACGTAAAGCGCCTAGAAAGAGATTAAGTTCTCTGAGGGCGCTTTATCAAGTGCAATATTATTATTATTACTATTATT